>NW_026465993.1:0-13746 GCF_026875155.1 Cherax quadricarinatus
ATCCCAACCTTTCTCCAATATTTTGCTTATATCTCACCTGAACTTCCTCCTCCCTTATTTATACACCTTCACCTCCCTCTTGTTTTGTTGTTGCCATTTTCCTCTTTTCCCATCTACCTCTTACTTTTAACTGTAGCTGCAACTACAAATGATCCGATATATCATTGCCCCTATAAACATGTACATCCTGGAGCCTACCCATAAACCCTTTTTATCCACCAATACATAATCTAACAAACTACTTTCTACGTGCTATACATCCCTTTGTATATTTATTTATCTTCTTCTTCATAAAATATGTTTACTTATTACCAAACCTCTTTCTACACATAGCTCAATTAAAGGCTCCCCATTTACATTTACCCTTAGAAACCCCAAAATTTTACCTACTACTACTCCCTCTACAACATTTTTGCCCATTTTAGCATTGAAATCCCCAACCACCATTACTCTCACACTTGGTTCAAAACTCCCCACGCATTCACTCAACTTTTAAACCAAAATCTCTCTCTCTCCTCTACACTTCTCTCTTCTCCAGGTGCATATACACTTACTATAACCCACTTTTCACATCCAACCTTTATTTTGCTCCACATAATCCTTGAATTAATACATTTTGTAGTCCCTCTTTTCCTGCCATAACTTATCCTTCAACATTATTGCTACTTCTTCTTTAGCTCTAACTCTATTTAAAACCCCTGACCTAATCCCATTTATTCCTCCCCAATGCTGTGATTTTAAGTGTGTGTGAGAAATCACATACGTGTGTAATTACCTATTTTATAGCAAATTTAACTATCGTCATGTAGTATTAAGGAACTTAATTAGCTAAAATATTGCGGGGAGAAAAATAACAACAGATTATATATCCACAAACATCAAAATCGGGATCACTGTACGTCTATATATATGTCGTCTGAATAAGCAAACTGGTCAATTAGCAAGAACTCTTTTAAAATTAAGTCGTTTCTAAAATTTCCTCTTATACGTTTAATGATATTTTTTTCATTTATGTTAATGTAAAAATCCATAATTTTTGTACCAAAAAAACCCTTTACAAAAACTTACCAAACCCTTTATTATATCAAGCGCAATTTATTTTAGCATAATTTAAACTAAATATATTTTTAGATAGGTTTTAAAATAACTTAATAATAAATAAAAACAATGAAATATATATTGTTTTTCGTTAGGTTCAGAAGGATTTTGCAAAATAATTGCATACACAAATTTTCGTTTGCCTTTTTCGGGAAGAGGAGCTCTGCTATTAAGCCAAAATCGCACGTTTTACCTATTCGGCGAGACACACACACACACACACACACACACACACACACACACACAAGGTTAGTTCCAGAGCTAAAGGGGAATGTCCTATGAGGAAAGATTAAGGGAAATCGGCCTGACGACACTGGAGGACAGGAGGGCAGGGAGACATGATAACGACATAAAAAAATACTGCGGGGAATAGACAAGGTGGACAAAAAACAGGATGTTCCAGGGAGGGGACACAGAAACAAGAGGCCACAATTGGAAGTTGAAGACACAAATGAGTCAAGAGATAGTAGGAAGTATTTCTTCAGTCTTTAGAGTTGTAAGGCAGGGGAATAGCCTAAAAAAATGACGTAGTGGAGGCAGGAACCATACACAGTTTTAAGACGAGGTTTGATAAAGCTCATGGAGCGGGAGAGAGAGGGCCTAGTAGCAACCGGTGAAGAGGCGGGGCCAGGAGCTGGGACTCGACCCCTGCAACCACAAATGGGTGAGTACAAATAGGTGAGTACACACACACAGTAGAGCTCCCAATGGAGGGAGAAGCAGGAAGGCCGGGACGAATAAAAGCCAAACTAACAAGAAAGGGGACTACACAGGAATGAGGAACTAACCTGAACGGGGTTCAGTGGGACAGAGAACTGGCAGGGAAGCCAGTTAATGAATGATGGAATATGTAGCAACAAAATGCAAGGAGGCTGAGGAGGTTTTGTACCCAAGGGTAACAGGATTAATGAAAAAGCCAGGATGAGCCCATGGTTTCCCCAAAGGTGCAGGGAGGCAAAAACCAAGGTGCAGGGAATGGAAGAAAATAGAAGGAAAAGGGCCCCCAGGAGAATAAGGGGAACAGTCGTAAGCCAGAAACGAATATGCACAGATAAGAAGGGAACCCAAAGACAATATGAAAATGACATAGCACGAAAGCCAAATCTGACCCGAAACGTTGTACAGCCACATCAGGAGGAAAAAAAACAGTCAAGGGCCAGGTAATCAGGCTAAGGAAGGAAGGAGGAGAGACAACAAGAAATGACCGTGAAGTATGTGAAGAACTCAACAAGAGATTCAAAGAAGTGTTCACAGAGGAGACAGAAGGACTCCAGAAAGACGGAGAGGTGGGGCACACCACCAAGTGCGGACACAGTGAACACAACCGAGGAAGAAGTGAAGAGGCTTCTGAGTGAGCTAGATACCTCAAAGGGAATGGGGGCCCAAAAACATCTCCCCATGGGTAAAGAGAGAGGGAGCAGAGGCGCTATGTGTACCCCAACAACAATATTCAATACATATATCGAAACGGAGATTGCCTGAGGCATGGAAGACAGCAAATGTAGTCCAATCTTTAAAAAAGGAGACAGACATGAAGCATTAAACTACAACCAGTGTCACTGACATGTATAGTATGCAAAATCATGGGGAAGAATTTGGGGGAACACCTAGAAAGGAATGATCTCATCACAGCAGCCAACATGGTTTCAGGGACGGAAATCCTGTGTCACAAACCTACTGGAGTTCTATGACATGGTGACAGCAGTAAGACAAGAGAGAGAGGGGGGTGGATTGCATTTTCTTGGACTGCAAAAAGGGCGTTTTGACACAGTTCCACACAAGAGATTGGTGCAAAAACTGGAGGACCAAGCAGGGAAACAGGGAAGGCACTACAATGGATCAGGGAATACTTGTCAGAAGACAGCAGCGAGTCATGGTACTTGGCGAGGTGTCAGAGAGGGCACCTGTGACCAGCGGGGTCCCGCAGGGTCAGTCCTAGGACCAGTGCTGTTTCTGGTATTTGGAACGACATGACGGAAGAATAGACTCTGAGGGGTCCCTGTTTGCAGATGACGTGAAGTTGATGAGAAGAATACACTCGATCGAAGACCAGGCAGAACTACAAAGGGTCGGACAGGCTGCAGACCTGGTCCAGCAATTTGGGCCCCGGGGTTCAATCCCACCAGTGCAAAGTCATGAAGATTGGGGGAAGGGCAAAGAAGGCCGCAGACGGATACAGTCTAGGGGGGCAGAGACTACAAACCTCACTCAAGGAAAAAGATCTTGGGTGAGTATAACACCAGGCACATCTCCTGAAGCGCACATCAACCAAATAACTGCTGCAGCATATGGGCGCCTAGCAAACCTCAGAACCCGCATTCCGACATCTTAATAAGGGAAACATTCAGGACCCAGACACCGTGTAGTTAGGCCCATATTGGAGTATGCGGCAAACCCTTTGGAACCCACACCTACCAAGCACGTAAAGAAACTAAAAAGTGCAAAGGTTTGCAACAAGACTATCCCAGACAAGAGGAGTCCTACGGGGAGGGGTTTAAAGGGGAAATCAACCTGACACATGGAGGACAGGAAGGGGGGGGGGGCATGATAACGCATACAAAATACTGAAAAATTGAAAAAGGTGGAAAAAGACAGGATTTTTCCAGAGTTTGGGACACAGTAACAAGGGACACATTTGGAAGCTGAAGACACAGAGAATCAAGGGAGTTGGGAAAGTATTTCTTCAGCCACAGAGTATCAGTAATGGAATATTTTGGGGAAAAGCGAGTATGGAGGCAGGACCCCATACAAGCTTTAAGCAGAGGTATGATAAAGCCACGGGCTCAGGGGGGTGACCTAGTAGCGATCAGTGAAGAGGGGGGGCCCCAGGGCTGGGGACCCAACCCCCCAACCCTTAACTGGGTGAGTACAACTAGGTGAGTACAACCCAACACACACACACACACACACACACACACACACACACAACATTAAAATAATTATATAAAATATATATAATAAAACATATTTGTAACTTTTATCCCGTAGAAGACAAAACCTGGATCCCCTTTTTTGGAGGGGTAATGCGGAATTTTTATTAAGGATTATACAGAAAATCTGTTGATTTGAAGCGGGGGGGCCATGGGTCCGGGCGGGGGCAGGGGAAACCACATGGTTAAAGCGATTAATTTTTGGGGTAACCGGGTTCAAATCGGTGGTGTGAAGAAGAGTGGTGGGTTGGATCCGGGAAAGGGAGTGTGTATCGAAGGGGGTTAGTACTTTTTAGAACTTTAGGGGATGACTGTGTAGGTTTTGGGGGAAGAAAAGACATACAGGTCCCGGGGCATCTAACAATTCCACAGGGTGGGGTGTGTGGTGTATGGGTGTGTGCGGTTGTGTGTGTGTGTGTAAAAGTTGTGTTGCGTGTGTGTGTGTGTGTTATTGTGTGTGTGGCGGTGTGGTGTGGTGTATGTGTGTGATGTGCGTGTGTGTGTGTGTTTTTGTGTGTATGGTGGGTGTGTGTGTGTGGTGTTGTGGTGTGGTGTGCGTGTGTGTGTGTGGTGTGTTTTGGGGTTGGATGTTGTGTGTGCGTGTGTGTGTGGCGTGGGGTTTTTTGTGTGGTGTGTGTGTGTGTGTGTGTGTGTGTGTGTGTTGGTGTTGTGTGGGTTGTTGTGGATAAAAATTTTTTATTTAATGAGAAAAGGGAGACAACAGCACTGTCCAACAGGGGCACTATTTTTTTGCGAATACGCAACAACAGCACCAGAAGACGAAGCAGCAAAATAACAGGAGTAGCAGTAGTAAACGGCAGCAGTAACAGTAGCACACCAGTAACACAAACCACATCAGTGCCATACACAATAAAAAAACAATAACAGCGAAACAAAAGCAGAGCCACCACCACCACCACAACAGCAGCACACGAACAGTAGCACCTTTACCGCCGCCTCCCTACCCTTTTCCACCACCCCACCACCACTTCTGTTGCTACTGTACTTTTCTGACAAAAAGTGTAATCCTGATACTGTACTTGGCACCAACGTTAAATAGCAAATGAGACAGTTCGACAGCGCTGACACAGGGGCTCAGCTTCACCCAGCGGTATATAAGCACCTTTGGGAAATATAACCGTTGACAGCCTTATCCTTAAAGTGACACGTCCCTTTAAATGAGCCACAAGTGAGCTAGAAGGATAACAGCCTCCTCTAGATTCAATATTGAAAAATAACAAACTGAGTGGATTCCCTTTCAAAAAGACTCGGAGAAAAAAAAAAATAAAACAATGTACATGGGTCGCTGCGCGAATAGAAGAAGGTACCCCCCTATGCAAATCCCACCCTTTTGTACCTCAATTCACTGACGGAATAGTGCAGAGTGGGGCATGGGTGTCTAATGGGGTTAAATTTTAGGGGAAAGTTTGGAAGGGAATCAGAAGAGGCATTCACAAGTTGTCGAAAGAGAATACTATTATTTTTCTCCCATAAAAAATGATAAATTTGGACAACCCAACCAAATCCGTTCAAATTTTCAAAAAGAAACATCACCTGAAGCAAATTTATCCACCGGGAGGCCGGGTCGTGGCCGGGGCCCGGGGGGCGTTGCCCCCCAAAACCCTCCAGGTAAACTCCATCGGGTAACTCTAGCACAGGCTCCCTTTGGAGTTTTCCCCAAATTAAAGTCCATTTTTCCCTTTTATTCCGGGGTTGGAAGGTTTTCGCCGGGAAACAGGAAAATGTTTCCTGACGGGGGTCTTAGTCGATGATGACCCCCTTTAATTCCCTTTTTTTTCCACTGCGAGCGCAAGGACATTACCACACCATCATTCCAACCTCCGCCACCCACTACCATTATCCCCCTTTTAACCACCACCACTCCTCACCACCACACCAATCACACTTCCCCCTTACACCACCAACTCACCCCTCCATTATTACCACCCTTTAGCAGACTGATTAAAAGTGATACTTTTACTGTTAACAAATTGCACAATTCGAACTTTTTTTTTTTTTTAAAGAGAACGTTTTGCATCACCCCCCCCCCCCCACCACCACCACCACTCCCACCCTCCCCCACCACCACCATCCCACCACCCCCACCACCACCCCACCCCCCCCCGTCACCACCACCTCCACCACCACCGCCACCACCACTTCCATCACCTCCCCACCACCACCATCACCACCATTTTCTAAACCAAACCGCACCACCACCTCCACCACCACCGTCACCACCACCTCCACCACCACCGTCACCACCACCTCCACCACCACCGTCACCACCACCGTCCCCACCTCCACCACCACCACCACCACCACCGTCACACCCATCACCACCACCGTCATCACCCCGTCACCACCACCGCACCACCACCACCATCACCACCACCCCACCACCACCCCCACCACCACCACACCCCCCCCAACCGTCATCACCACCCCACCTCCACCACCATCACCCCCACCATCACCACCGCCACCACCATCACCACCCCCCACACCACCACCATCACCACCGTCCCCCCACCACCGTCACCACCACCACCACCACCACCGTCACCACCACCACCACCCCCCACCAAAACCCACCGTCACCACCACCACCACCACCACCACCGTCACCACCACCACCACCACCACAACCACCGTCACCACCCCCACCACCCCCCCACCACCACCACAACACCGTCACCACCACCACCACCACCACCACCCCCACCGTCACCACCACCCCACCACCACCACCGTCACCCCCAAACCACCACCACCACAACCACCGTCCCACCACCACCCCCAAACCACCACAACCACCCCCCCCAAACCACCACCCCCCCACCACCACCGTCCCACCCCCCACCACCACCACCCCCACCACCACCACCCCCCCCACCACCACCACCCCCACCACCACCACCTCCACAACCACCGCCTCCCTAAGACGAAAATCCTAAAAAACCCAAAAGAAACACCGTGTAGAAAGCACGACTTCCAGGAACAACTGCGTTTATTACGCTTTAATCTAATGAAATCTCACCGGGGCCTTGTGTCAGTAATTACTGTACTACACCTTCAATTAACACTTGTTTTTTTTTTCATTTGCAACCTTGCAGAGCAACACGGGTCCCCCTATAACATAATTCTGAGTTTAAAAATTTTGTGTTTTCTTTTCAAACACTTGTACATTCGTCCGGCTTTTGAAATTTACATTTCTAATTTTTTTATACTCACCTCTTGTATACACTTAACTTATTTTTGTAATATATCATCTCTGATATTTTTTTTTGTTTTATAAACACCCACTTTTTTACACATTAAATATACCATTAATCTGTTTTTTAAAAAAATTTTCTTCATACCAATTTCTGTTCCCTGTATACATATACAATTCCTCTCTTTATACATGTTTTTTTTTCTCGTATAAAATTTTCTTTCCTACAACATATTTCTATTTTTGTGCACATATTTCCGCTTATATTAACATTAATATTCTTGTAACATATTTCTCTCAGTATACACTTTCAATTCTTTTATTTACATTCCTACTCATGTAAACACATTTTTTTGATCTAGATCCAAGAAAGTGGAGTCTCCCCTTGATTTAAAACCTATTACTCCTACGGATCAAACTGTGGCGGGATCACGCAGCGACCGAAACGAAATGACCGAAACAACCAAGGAAACCCACCACAGGGCCAGGGTTGCCCAACCCCAAACCCGAAGGCATCTCTTAGCACACTGGTTAGTCCTAGACCTGACAATTTAATCATTAAATGGGGCGCATTAACCCAGAGCTGAGCTCAACACCCAAACAAAATCTCACAGCGGGGACAAGAGGCACTAAACAGCTCACAAAATTTTTAACTGGAGATCACCCCCAGACGCTCGCAAGAATCCCCGGCTGCTCCTCGTTTATAACGCAAAAAAAAACAAATAAAAAAATGGGGAATAAGACACAATGCAACCCTCGGTATTTTTATTTTCCAAAACATTTTCGGAAAAAGGCTTCTTTTACAGATACTAAGGGACTGACCACCTCATTTCTCCCCAAAGGGTTTATGGGCGATTACATCATTTTCATATCACTACAAAAGTTGCCTTGTATTTGACTGAAGAAACCTACTGTGAGGCAAACGTTTCATCAAAAAATATCAAACTTTGCACGTGTGTCTTAATCGTCGCTTGTCGGGAAATTTTTTTAAAAAAATTTTCAACCCTTGATAACATCTGTCTTCCTCCCACCCTCTGACATAATTTATTTGTGTCTCGGAAAGATCCATCAATGCAACAATTACCTCTTCATATTTTTCATTAAAATCATTTTTTCTAATTGCCTCGTTTTCCGTTGCCGCGGTTAAGTCTCAAAGGTCAACTGATAATTTTTTACCTGATATAAAAATTTTTTTTATTGGAGTGAAAATAACTTGGTTTCCTCCCCGTGCCACCAAATCAAAATGTGTGGAGTGATGTCTGGTTTTTGGGATAAAATTTTAAAATATATAATATATATATATATAATATATATAAAAATATATATATAATATTAATATATATATATATATATATATAATGAGACTGTGAAAAGAAACCCGTAACGTTTTGCACGATGGGAGATTGCTGGTTTCTTTTTTTGCTCATAAACACGCTAGATAACAGGGGGATCTTGCCCACTTTCCCACTTACACTTTGGTCACACTTCACAGACACCAATGCATAATATAAAAACATACACTAGTTTTTTTTCCTTTTTCTAAATACTTGTTCTTCTTTATTTCTTCTATTTTCCGTGGGGAAATGGAAAAAAATCTTTCCTCCGAAGCCATGCTGTCGTATAGGCGACTAAAATGCCGGGCTGGGGTAGTAACCCCTTCTCCTGTAGACATTTACAAAAAGAGAAGAAGAAAAACTTTATAAAACTGGGATGCTTGAATGTGCGGGAGAGTGCGAGACAAGAAACAAAGATTGCTTGGGTTTTTAATGAAAAGAAGTTGGAGCCTGGGGCCAAGCGAAAAAAAAACTGAAGGGGGAGGGATTTTTGGGGGGGGAAATAAAGGATTTAAAACTGGAGTATCTAAGATTACAGCAAAGGAAGGGGAGCAGTAATTTGAATGATCAGTTATGGAAGGAGAAAAGAGAATATGAATGGTAAATTCAAGAATTTTGTGGATTTAAAGGGAAAGGTTGGGTGTGAAAAATAGTCATAAAAAGCTTGTATAACCTGGAGAAGAGAGGAAGAAAGGGAAAGAGAGATTTTTGGGAATGTTAAGTGAATGGATAGGAGCCTTTGAACCAAGTGAGAGAGTAATTGTAAGGGGATCTGAATGCAAAGTAGGAGAAACTTTTTAGAGAGGGGGTGGTAGGTAAGTTTTTGGGGCCCGGTTAAATGATAATGGAGCCCTTTATTGAACTTTGTATAGAAAGGGGTTAGTTATAGGTAATACATATTTTTAAGATAAAGAGATAAAAATATACAAGATATGTGTGGCGAAATGACAGTAGTTTTGGGTTATTTTGGTAGATAAAAGACTGTTGATAGACTTCAGGATGTACATGTTTTTTAGAGGGGCCACAGATATACAATCACTTTCTATTGTAGCTACACTGAAGTAAAAGGTAGTGGGAAAAACAAGGGGAAAAAAACCAAGAAAGACAGAGGGGAAGGTTTTTAAAAATAAAAGGAGGGATTAGGGGAAATAAAACAGCTATTGGAGATAATGGGGAATGAAGCATAGGCAAAAGGGGGGAAGGGTATGGGGGGGGTTTAAAAAAGTAGTGTTAAGTGTTTAGCAAATTTTTTGGTTACAGGAAAGTGGGGGCGGGGGGGAAAGGGGCGATTGGGGGAATGAGATTAAAGAGGCAAAGGAGAAAAAGTTAGCATATGAGAAGTTTTTTTCAAATAAAGGAGCAAGGAGGGAAGAGTATAGGAAAAAAGAGAGAGGGTTAAAAAGTGGGGAAGCAAGTAAAAGAAGCAAAGAGAGAGTGGGAGTGTTATCAACAAATTTTGTAGAAATATGAAAAGTTTTGGAGTGGAAATTAACAAGTTAAAAAAGCCTAAAACAAATGGATTTTTTTAGTTAAAAATAAAGAGGAGAGTTATTAAATGGAGAGTTAGGAATTGGAAGATGGGGGGAATTTTTGAGGGAAATTTTTAAATGTTGATGAAGAAGGAACTGTGATTTCTGTAAGGGGAAGAGGAATAAAATCTTGTAGAAATGAGGAAAGCCAGTTTTTGGGGTGTGGGGAATCGTGAGGGGGTAGGTAAAAAAAAGGGGGAAAGGGAGCCGGGGTTGATGGGGTAAAGATAGAAATGTTAAAACAGGGGGGGATATATTTTGGGTTGGGGGCAAATTTTTTAATAAAAGTAGGAAGAGGGTAAGGGACCTAGGGATTGGGAGGAGCTCATAGTTCCTTTTTATAAAGGGAAAGGGGACAAAAAGGGTGCAAAATTTTAGGGGATAATCGTTGATAACCTGGGAAAGTGTATGGCGAGTTATTATGAAAGAATTAAGAGTAAGACGGGGAATAGGGTACAAAAAAACAAGGAGGCTTTAAAAAGGAGGGGGTGGGGGACCAGGTGTTTTCAGTGAGGTTTTGTGGGATTTTTTGGGTTTGGGAAAAAGGGAATCAGGGTGGATATTTGGGGAAAAGTGGCAGATGGGGTAGGGTAGGTTACTGAAAGCAGTGAAGAGTTTTTACGAGGATAGTGAGGTCAAGTTTGAATATGTAGGAAAAAAGGGAAAATTTTTTCCCAGTAAAAATAGGCCTTTAAAAAGGATTTTTGATGTCACCGTGGGTTTTTAATATATTTTTAAAATGGGGTTGTAAGGAAAAAAAATGCGAGGGGCTTGGGAAAAGGCGGAGTTAAAAGATAAAAATACACAAAAAATGGATTGTCACAGTTGCTCTTTCTGATACCTGTCTCTTGGAGATCTAAAAGAATTGCAGAATTGGGGGATGAATTTGGAGGGTGTGCAAAAGAAAAAATTGAAAGGAATACAGGGAAAAATAAGGTTTTGAGGGTAAAAAGATTAGGTTAAAAAAATTGGATTCAATTGGGGGGAGAGAGTAGGGGGAGGGGAATGTATTCAAATTGGGGGTGGGCGTTCAGCGGGTGGGGCTATGAAAGAGAGGTGAATCATAGAATTTATGAGGGAAAAGGGGGAGTGGTGCACTTAGGGGTCTGTGGAGACAAAGAACTTTGTCCTTGGAGCCAAATAGGGGAATGTATGAGAGTTAGTTCTACCAACGCTCTTATATGGGTGTGAAGCATGGGTGATGAATGTTGCAGCGAGGAGAAGGCTGGAGGCAGTGGAGATGTCATGTCTGAGGGCAATGTGTGGTGTGAATATAATGCAGAGAATTCGTAGTTTGGAAGTTGGGAGAGGTGCGGGATTACCAAAACTGTTGTCCAGAGGGCTGAGGAAGGGTTGTTGAGGTGGTTCGGACATGTAGAGAATGGAGCGAAACAGAATGACTTCAAGAGTGTATCAGTCTGTAGTGGAATGAAGGCGGGGTAGGGGTCGGCCTAGGAAAGGTTGGAGGAGGGGGTCAAGGAGGTTTTGTGTGCGAGGGGCTTGGACTTCCAGCACGCATGCGTGAGCATGTTGATAGGAGTGAATGGAGACAAAGGTTTTTAATACTTGACGTGCTGTTGGAGTGTGAGCAAAGTAACATTTATGAAGGGGTCAGGGAAACCGGCAGCCGGACTTGAGTCCTGGAGATGGGAAGTTCAGTGCCTGCACTCTGAAGGAGGGGTGTTAATGTTGCAGTTTAAAAACTGTAGTGTAAAGCACCCTTCTGGCAGACAGTGATGGATGTGAATGATGGTGAAAGTTTTTCTTTTTCGGGCCACCCTGCCTTGGTGGGAATCGGCCAGTGTGATAATAAAATTATATATAAATATATATATATATATATATATATATATATTATATATATATATATATATTATATATATATATATATATATATATATATGACAATGAAATCACGAAACAAGTGAATTTAAATATCATTAACAGAACTGCGGCTTGGCCACGCTGCTAACAAATGAATCAAGTTCGTGACTTCCGTATTACTGATCAATATACCACTCAACATGCAAAAAAAAAATAATCCATTTTTTAATGTCGATAGAAGCCTACAATATTATGACATGTTAAGATGTGTTATTTTCTATCGGGAGGGACCGGTAATAGAAGCTGGAGGAAGACCTCGCGGTATTAATTAACTGGTCGTGAAATAACAATACCCGCTCCAAGAGCATTTTTTCCCACTTCCCACAAAAATAAATAATAGAACTTATCGAGGTTAAACAATGAGCTAAGATTAAGTTCAATAAACTATATCTAAAGTGCTATCCATGTACATTACCTAGAATGCATTTTTTTTTTCAAATTATAGTTACTAAGTTACTTCGTTAAGCATAAGAGGACATTCCACTACCATTAAATTATGCGTACGTATCAATTAATTGTGTTAACCCCCGTAGTTAGTCTGTTTCTCCCCCTCGTCCACTTGTAGTTTGTCCACACACTATATTGGGAGAGCAATTCACGAGTCTGGTCTACAATTTCCCTGCAAGTTAAGCTTGTTCTATATTACTGAGTATTACCCTGAAGGAGCCTAGCAGTGTGATGGTGGTGGTGGTGGTAGTCGTAGTAGTGGTGGTAGTCGTGGTTTTGGTTGTGGTGGTCGTGGTTGTAATCGTTGTCGTTGCCATGTATATAACAATATTCATGGAAAGCGCTAAACCCACGTGGGTGAGCCGTCACGTGCGGCAGGGTGTGCATGGGGAAGTTTTAGGTACAAATCGTGCTATAAACGAAATAACCCGCACTGTTTTAACGCTCAGTTACGAATATAATGAAAATCTCGTGGCAGCAACTGCTGGGTAACGTACAGACAAGAATCGCGTCTCGGCTCCTAGCTCCGATTAAATGCAACTGGTATTACATGCTCTCTGCCTTATGTGAACTGTTGTAAACGTTCTTAAAGCTGCGTATGGTATTTACTTCTACCAACACCTCATGTAATGTAGTTCCAGTTCATGACCAACTCAGGAAATGGGCAAATGTGACACTTGTCGGAAACTGTATACTATTTACGTGATATATTGTCTGTTATAATATCTCCCTTGGCTCCTGCTTTTCCTGAGGTCGACAGGTTAATTGATTTTATCCTTGTAGGTCAGCCCTCTCAGCTCCGGGACAAGTCTTGTTGCGAATCTTTGAACTTTCTCTAGCTTATTTTGCCCGCAACACAGCCGGGTATATAAACTCACAACTTCCTTGATGGAGTTTCTCTGTTCGAACCTAAATCGTTTAGCACTTAGTTTTTATAATAATAATAATGATCTAGCTTTATATGTTTGATCAGGTGTGGGTTCTAGGCAGGTGCTGCCTGCACCATGATAGCTACCATGATTCTCGACACTATAATAACACGATTGAAAACAAATCATGGAACGGGTGGGTTTTGAACCCACGGCGAGTGAGTCTTAAAACTCACAGGCCAGCGTACTATCCAACTGTCATGTGAGGTTTCAGGGCTCACTTGCCTTAAGTTCAAGCGCCACCCGTTGCATGGTTGCTCCATTATAGATCTGCCACATTATACATCTTGGTAATTCACTTACACACTGTGACTTAATACAATATTGATACTATTTGGACTGCGACAATATTTTGTTTAATTATAGCTGTTTGAGAGTAAA
>NW_026465994.1:0-13307 GCF_026875155.1 Cherax quadricarinatus
GACTTTTTTATTTACTAAAGTAATTTATTTTTGGTCGTAGCACCCCCTTCCCTGAATTTTAATTTTTAAAAGGGGGTTCATTGTTTGCCCAAAATAAGTCAAGCGGTTATTTCCCCCTTTTAGGTTCTTCACAAATGCTTTAAAAAATAAAACTGAAATACTTTAAAATCGTATGATTCAAATTCCCCGTCAAAAAATTCCCAACAACGTGACAAAATTAAAGTCTCCTAGAATTACGACATTTTGTGCCTTGTGGCCTTAACAATTTCCTCCCAAGTGTTTCTCTTGGCCCTATCTAAGTTTGGGGGACGGATATCACTCCTAAAATATTTTTATGCCCTCTGAAAATTCTATCCAAACAGATCTGTATTGTTATTCAAATTAAAACCTTTTTTGCATCAGTTCAACGACTCGGCTCAATGCCCCCCCCCCTTCATTTCTTTTATCTTCTTGGAAGAATTTAAAAACCCTGAAAATGAATCGCAGGGATTCCCCACTTTTTTTAATTAAAAACCCCGTCTCTTAAGGCAAAAATCAAGTTTCCCCACTAGCAACTAATCCAACCCTCCATCTTATTCCTAGCATACGCAATTAGCATATAAACATTGAAAAACTTCCCTTTCTCTTTCCCCCCTGCCATTTTATTTTTCTATAAATCTATTACTGTCCTTTTCACCCCAAGGGCCCGGTTTTCAATATCTACCCGTTCTATTATCTAGTTCCCCCAGAACTCGCAATATAATCTGGGACTTTCACTGTTTTCCTGCCAAAAACCCTACTATAACTATTCCTGTTTAAATCCTAACTGCCCCCCCTGCGTTTCCATGCTCCCCCCCCAACCCAGATAATGAACCCACCCTGGAAACATGTCATTTCTGCCCTAGAAAGGTCCCCCTTGTCAATGAATGTTACCCCATTTTTTCCCACAGTATTTGTCAGCCCCCAATTGACACCAATTCCCTGGCAACCATTCCTTTTTCCAACCCTCTCCCTTTGGGAAAATACCCCAAAATGAAGGGTTCCCACCCTTCCCCCTAATTATTTCTATTGCTGACCTTACCTGCAATAGGCTTCACCCAAAGTCTGCCAACATCGTTGCTCCCGCATGAGACAGTTAAAAGGATTTCTCCATTACCTTCATATTACCAGAGGCTAACAATATCCCATCCCGGGCCCCGGGAAAACAAACCTCTTTCCTACTCCGTCCTTCAAGCAGAAGCCCTTCCATATCCTTACTTGGGTATCCCCAACAACAACAATATTCGCCTTCCTTAATGTCTTCGTCGTGCGTTCCCAGTGTCGCAAAACACTACACTGACTTATAGTAAGAAAAACTACACTGATTACAGTAACAACACACACTGACTTCATAACAACACTAAACTGTCTTACGTAACCTCATGACTTTCAGTAACAACACTACACTGACTTCAGTAACAACACTACATGCTTACAGTAAGAACACTACACTGACTTACGTAAAAAAAACCCCTCTTACAGTAACAACACTACACTGACTTACAGTAACAAAACTACATGATTCAGAAAAACATACACGACTTACATAACAACACTACACTGACTTACAGAACAACACTACACTGACTTACAGTAACAACACTACATGATTTTAGAAACTACCTGACTTACATAACACTACATGACTTACGTAACAACATACCTGCTTACGTAAAACACTACACGACTTACTAACAACACTACAATGATTACAGTAACAACACTACAATGACTTTCGTAACAAAAACAATGACTTACGTAACAAAACACCGACTTACGTAACAACCAACCTGATTCGTAACAACCAACATGACTTTCATAACAACACAACCCCGACTTACAGAAAACACAAAACTGATTCAGTAAAAAACTCAGACATAAAACACCCCAAATGACTTAAGTAAAAAACTACCTGATTACAGTAACAAAATCACTGACTTTCAGTAAAAACCTAAAAGACTTACAGTAACAACCTACACGATTACAGTAACATTAAAATGACTTCAGTAACAACACACATGACTTCGTTAACAACATGACTTCGTAACAAAAATACATACTTACGTAACAACACTACCGACTTACAGTAAAACACTACACTGTCTTAAGTAACACTACATGCTTTCGTAACAAAAAAATACCTGCTTACGAAGAAAAAAACTACATGACTTCAGTAACAAAAAATACACTGATACAGTAACAACACTAACTGCTTACAGTAACAAAAACTACACTGGTTTTCGTAACAACACTACATGACTTTCAGTAAAAACACACTGACTTTCAGTAACATCAGACAGTAAAACACTCACTGATTACGTAAACAAAATGACTTACAGTAACAACACTACACTGACTTTCAGTAAAACACCAGACTTACAGTACAACACTACACTGTTTCGTAACACTACACTGACTTACAGAACAACATACACTGACTTACAGAAGAACCCTACACTGATACGTAAAAAACTCCCATGCTTTCAGTAAAACATACAATGATTTTTCATAACAACATACAGATTACTAACAATCTACACTGACTTCATAAAACACTAAAATGACTACAGTAACAACACTACACGACTTTCAGTAACAACTCACACTACTTACAGTAACAAAAAACACACTGACTTACAGTAACAAACACGACTTAAAAGTAACAACACTACACGACTTTCAGTAAAACACTACATGACTTTCGTAACACAACACTGACTTTCAAACAAACTACACTGACTTACATAACACAACACTGACTTACGTAAAACACTACACGACTTACAGTAACACAACACTGACTTCAGTCAACCTACACTGACTTCGTAACACACACTGACTTACAGTAACAACACTACACTGACTTCAGTAACAACACTACACTGATTACAGTAAAAAACATACCTGACTTACGTAAAACATACAGACTTTCAGTAAAACAACTGACTTACAGTAACAACACTACAGATTACCCTAACAACACTACATGACTTTCAGTAACAACACTACAACTTTCAGTAAAACCCCCTACACTGACTTCATAAAAACACAACCCGACTTACATAACAAACCCTGACTTTCAGTAACAAAACTACACTGACTTCAGTAAAAACCTCACTGACTTTCAGTAAAACTCTACAGATTACAAATAACAATTACACGACTTTCAGAAACAACACAACTACTTACAGAACCCTGAATTTCAGTAAAACAACACGGGCTTACAGTAACAACCCCTACACGCTACAGTAAAAACACTACACTGACTTACAGTAAACAAACATGACTTCAGAAACAACACTACCTGACTTTTCAGTAACACACACGATTACATAACAACCTAACTGACTTACGTAACAACACTAACTGACTTTTCAGTAAGAAAATACATGACTTACAGTAACAACACAACATGATTACAAACAACACTACACTGACTTACAGTAACAACTCACACGACTTACAGAACAACACTAACGATTACAGAACAACACTACCTGACTTACAGTAACAACCAAAACCCGACTTCGTAAAAACTACACTGACTTACAAAAACACAAAAACTGACTTACAGAAAAAACACTACATGACTTACATAACAACCTACATGATTACAGTAAACAACACTGACTTACAGTAAAAACATACCTGCTTTCGAAAAAACACTTTACTTACAGACAACACTACATGACTTACAAACACAACATGACTTACAGTAACAAACCCACGACTTACATAAACCCCAAACACGACTTCAGTAACAACACACCTGCTTACAAACAACACTACACTGACTTACAGAAGACCTACACTGATTTCAGTAACAAAATACACTGACTTACAGTAACACTACACTGACTTACAGTAACAACACACACTGCTTCCGTAACAACCTACACGACTTACAGTAAAAACATACACTGATTTCGTAACAACACTACACTGATTACATAAAAAACACTCACACTTACGTAAAACCCAAAACTGCTTACAGAACAACATACACTGCTTACGTAAAACACTACACTGACTTACAGTAACAACTTACACGATTACAAAAACAACACACACTGACTTAAGTAAAAAACACTACCGACTTTCAGTAAAAACACACACTGATTACAGTAAAAAACATACACTGACTTACAGTAACAAAAATACACGCCTTACGTAACAACATACATGACTTACGTAACAACACTACACTACTTACAGAAAAACATACAGACTTACAGTAAAAAACACTACACTGATTACAGTAAAACACTACATACTTACAGAACAAACTAAACCTACTTTCAGTAACACTACACTGACTTACGTAACCTACATGACTACATAAACACACTGACTTACAGTAACATACATGACTTACAGTAACAAAACAAAAAGATTAAGTAACAACATACATGACTTCAGTAACAACACTACACTGACACAGTAACAACTCTACACTGACTTACGAAAAAACACTACACTGCTTACAGTATCAACACTTTACTGACTTCAGTAACAACATACACGATTTCAGTAAAAACCTAAATGACTTTCATTAACACACACCTTACAGTATCAACACCACACTGACGTACAGTAAACCTTTCATGACTTACATAACAACATTCACTGACTTTCATAACAACATACACTGACTTACGCAACAACTCTACATGACTTACGTAACAACACTACACTGCTTTCAGTAAAACATACACTGTTACGTAACAACACCCCTGACTTACGTAACAAAAACTACATGATTCAGTAACCACTACAGACTTTTTGCAAACCCCAAAACTGACTACGTAACAACACAACTGATTACGTAACAAAACCCACACTGACTTCAGAACAAAATTACACGACTTTCAGTAACAAACTACATGACTTTCATAAAAAACCACACTGACTTACGCAAACAAACCTCTTTCGTAAAAACTCTACATGATTTACAGTAAGAACACACACTGACTTACAGTAACCATACACTACTTCATAAAAACTCTACACTGACTTACGTAACAAATCTACACTGATTACAGTAACAACACTAACTGATTACAGTAAAAAAACTACACTGACTTCAGTAACAACACTACAAGATTACTAACAACAACACTGATTTCAGTAACAAACTTACCTGACTTTCAGTAACAACACTACATGACTTTCAGTAACAAAACTCACTGACTTACAGTAACAACACCACCTGCTTTCAGTAACAAACCCACATGATTACAGTAAAAAACTCATTCCTACAAATAACAACACTACACTGACTTACGTAACAAACTACCTGACTTACGTAACAACACTACACTGATTTCAGTAACAACTCACACGATTACAGTAACAATTACACTGACTTTCAGTAATAAAACTCACTGACTTACAGTAACAACACTACATGACTTCGTAATAACCTTTCACTGACTTTCGTAACAACTTACACGTTACAGTAAAACATACACTGACTTTCATTACAACCACACGGGTTTCAGTAAAACACACATGACTTCGTAACAAATTACACTGACTTACAGTAAAAACAACATGACTTAGTAAAACACAACATGACTTACAGAACAACAATACACTGACTTTCAGCAAGAAAACCCCACTGCTTACGAACAAAACCTGAAAATTACAGTAACAACCACACTGACTTACAGCAAAAACACGACACTACTTTCAGTAACAAAAACCCACCTGATTACGCAAGAATACAACACGAATCAGTAAAAACACACACGAATTACAAAAAAACACTACAGACTTACGTAACAACACTTAATGACTTACAGCAAGAACACAAAAAAATGACTTACAGTAACAACAAACACGACTTTCAGTAAAAACACACCGACTTTCGTAACACACTACAGACTTTCGTAACAACACTACACTGACTTACAGAACAACACTACAGACTTACAGAACCACTACACTGACTTACAAAACAACAACACGACTTACTTTTAAAAACACTACCTGACTTTAATTTAACAAAATACACGACTTACGTAACAAAACTACACTGACTTACGTAAAACACTACATGACTTACAGTAAAACACCACGAATTACAGAAAAACACAAAACGACTTACAGTAAAACATAACACTGACTTACAGCAAGAACACAACACGACTTACGAAAAAACTACACTGCTTACAGTAACAACTCTACATGACTTCGAACAAAAACTACAGTTCAGTAACAAAAAACATACTTACGAAAAAAACTACACTGATTACAGTAACAACACAAAGATTACATTAAAAACAACACTGCTTACATTAACAACATACCTGTTACAGTAACAACAACACTGACTTACAGTAACAAACACTACACTGACTTACAGTAACAACACTACACTGACTTCAGTAAAAACACACCTGACTTACAGAACAACAAAACACTACTTACAGTAACAAAAATTTTACTGTTTCAGTAACAACACAACACTGATTCATTAAAAACACTACAGCTTCAGTAACAACACAAAAACTGACTTACTAACAAAACTACACTGACTTACATTAAAAAACTCACTGACTTTCAGTAAAACACTACATGTTTTCGAACAACACTACACGGGCCCTTTAAATTAAAAACACTACACTGACTTACAGTAAAAACATACACTTACTTTTCAGTAACAAAACTACACGACTTACATTTTAAAAACAAACCTGACTTAAAGTAACAACATACAATGATTACATTAAAACATACAAGGGCTTTTGTAAACAACACTACACGAATACAGTAAAAACACTCAGACTTACTTTTAAAAAATACATGACTTACTAACAACACCATGACTTCTTTAACAACTACACTGATTGCGTAACAACACTACATGACTTCATTAACAACACACACGACTTTCATTAACAACATACACGATTTTTAGTAACAACACACACTGATTACGTAACAACACTCACGCTTACTTTAAAAAACACACACTGACTTTCAGTAAAAAACACTACCTGACTTACAGTTTAAAAACCTACAGACTTTCATTAAAAAACTACAGACTTACAGTAACAACACTACATGACTTACTAACAACAAACACGATTACATTAACAACACTACACTGACTTACGTAAAACCAACATGACTTACATTAACAAACAATGACTTTCATTTTCAACCTAACTGACTTACGTAACAACACTACAAAGACTTTCATTAACAACACACATGATTACAGTAAAAACACTACACTGACTTACAGAACAACATACAGACTTTCATTAACAAAACTACACGACTACAGTAACCACACTACACGACTTCAGGAAAAAACACTACACTGACTTTTATTTAAAAAACACTACACGACTTCAGTAACAAACTACACTGACTTAAGTAACAACATCACTGACTTCTTTCAACATACACTGACTTTCAGTAAACACTACACGACTTCTTAACCACACACTGACTTTCGTAACAACACTAATGACTTACGAAAAAATCAAAAGACTTACATTAACAAAAACTACAGACTTACAGTAACAACACACACTGACTTTCGTAAAAACACTACATGACTTTCATAACAAAACTACACTGACTTCAGTAACAACACACCTGACTTACGTAAAAAACACTACACTGACTTCATTAAACACTCACGACTTACGTAACAACACAAAAGACTTTCAGTAAAACACTCACTGACTTTCATTTTCAACCTCACGACTTACATTAACAACATACAGATTCGAAAAACACTACACTGACTTACATTAACAACACACACTGACCCTTCAAACAAAACTACACTGAAATTACATTAACAAAAATCACTGACTTTCATTAACAACACTACACTGACTTACATTTTAACAACACACATGACTTACAAACAAACTACAATGACTTACTTAACAACACTACACGACTTACGTAACAACACTACACGACTCATTAACAACACTACACTGACTTACATTAACAACACAACCTGACTTTCAGAAAAAAAACACACTGACTTTCATTAACAACACTACCTGACTTACGTAACAAAATCAGACTTACGTAACAAAATCACGATTACATTAAAACCTACACTGACTTACATTAACAAAACCCACACTGACTTTCATTAAAAACATACACTGACTTACAAACAACACTACATGACTTACTTAAAAAACCTACTGACTTACATTAACAACACTACCTGACTTACGTAAAAAACACACACTGACTTACAGTAACAACACACACTGATTTCAGAACAACACACACTGACTTTTCATTAACAAAAATAACACAAAAAAACATGTACGGAACATGTAAGAACAGCACGCAATATAAAAAAGTTGTAAAAAAAACATCCAGGGGGGTGGGGTTACAACCCGACGGTGGGGAAAAGAGACGGTCTGGATTTGTGACTCACTGACGCGGGGTTTTAACCCCCCCGGGTTTGGGTTTTTTCAATCGTTTTCATTACGATTTCGTGAGTCACTAACAGTTAAAATAACACACGAAAAAAATAAAAAAAACAAAAATAGTGTTGAATAAAAAACGGTATAGGTTTAAAAAACGGTGAAGTGGATTTTAACAGTAAAGGACAAAAAAACATTGCTAACACATAAAACTGTAAATTTAAAATAAAAGAGAAAAATAACACATAAAAAAAGTAAAATTTAGACCTAAAAGAGCTAAAAACACAAACACCATAATAACAATAAAACAGCAAAAAAAAAAAAAAACGAAAAGCAAACAGAAGAAAAGTAAATATAAGAGATGTAAAACAAAAAAAAAAATGTTGCAACACCAAAAAAACCAGTCGAACACGAAGCCAATACGTAACACAGAAGACCAATACAGTAAACAGAAGAAAAAATACAATTACAAAAAAGAACAGTACAGTCAGTAAACGATCCCTGTCCAATTTTTCCCTTTTATTTAAAAAGGCATTTATTACGCCATGGTCGCACTTTTTGAAGGGTTTTACCGTGATGTGTATGTACACGCTTCTGTTTTTCCCCCAGTGCATCCAGACCAATCATGTGATCACATAGTTAAAAGAGGAAAAAAGCTACTTGTTTTAAAAACCTGATCCCCGGTTTGTGCACTTTTTGGTAAACTAAGAGGGTTGGTTTTTCTTTCCTTTTAAAACTTTCAAAAGTTTTTATAAGTGGGGGGTTTTGTGCTATGATCATAAACTTTGATATTGCTTTTTTTAACTTTATTTGTACTGGGGAGTGAAAAAGGAATACAGGGGGAAAAATGGTTAACTGACATGGTCCTAGGTGGGAAATACAAAACCTGCAATCGGAGGGGGTGGGGTTTTTGTTGTTCTGAGAACCGTCTCAAGTGAAGTTAGCGCTTTGGGGGAGACAGGGATTTAATGAAGACAGTGAATGTATTTTTTGTATTGTTTTGGGTTTCTTTTTCCCCCTTTTGGGAGGCGGTTGTGGGTATTCCCCTATTTGTGGTTGCAGGGGTCGACCCACAGTTTTTGACCCCGCCTTTCGTGGCCTCACTAACCCCAACCTCCCCCTGTTTACAGACTTTATGGGCCCCTCCCCGGGTAAAGCTACATATTAATCCAAAAACCCCACTATACACCCCTCCAATTGTTCCTCTTCCTGAAAACTCTACATTTAAAAAATACTTCCTAACATCCCCGTAAACCATCTGATTTCCCCCAACTTCAATTTTGTACCCCTTGTTCTTTGGTCCCATTTCTAAAATATTGCCCCCATCCCCCTTTGTAAATTTCCCCTCCAGTACGTTTTTTTAAATCCCGTTATCATATTCCCTCTGTCCCTCCAATCCTCCATGTCATCGGGTTGATTTCCTTCCCTTAACTTCTCCTCGAAGGACTTTCCCTCTCAACTCAGGACTAGTCTTGTTAAAACCCCCATAGCACTTCCTCAATTTCTTGACGTGCTTGACCAGTTGTGGTTTCAATACTTTTCTGCAAAATCCAATATAAACCTAAACGTACACGGTGAAACGTGTCTTGAATACTGGGTTACTCGGGCCCCTTTAGGTTTCCCACCCCCCAAAAACCTCAGCAGTTTTTTGGGTTGATGTTCTCAGTATAATACCCCATCCCAAACCCTTTTTCCCCCTGAGTGTGGTTAAAAAGTTTTTTTCCCCCCCCATCCTTAACTGAAACTTCCGCCTTTTACCTTATTGCCCTTTCCCCCAAAACTTCAAAACCTTTGCACTTGGGGGGGTTTAAACTTCAGGAGCTGGACCAGGCTTGCAGACTTTTTCAGATCCCTTTTTTAGGCCACTTGATTTTCCCATCAGTATGAATTCTTCTCATTCCCTTCAAAATCGCCCTACAAAGAGAGACCCCTCTAAATCAAAACCAAATTCCTTCATTTCACTTTACATATACCAAAATAGCACTGGTCCTGGGAAACGGACCCCTGGGGAAACCACCCCCTTTCACCCCCCACCCACCCTGACAACCTCGCCACGTACCATCACTTTTCCGTCAGGAAAATTATCTGATCCATTGCAATGTCTTTCATTTTAAATTTCCCTGCGTGCTCCCAAATTTTGTACTAATCTCTTGTGGGAACGGTGTCGAAAACTTTTTTAAGTCGAAAAAAATGTAATCTATCCACCCCCGTTTCTCTTTTATCTTTCTTTTTTCTCCCTTGCTGTAAAATTTCAGTAGGTTTTGTACCCCAGTATTTCATTCATTGAAACCGTGCTAGTTTTTCTTGTATAAGCTCATTCCTTTCTGTGTGGGGTTTGTGTGGTGGGGTGTGTGGTGTGTTTTGTGTGTTGTGTGTGTGTGTGTGTAAGGGGTGTGTGTATGTGGGGTGGTGTGTGGGGTGGTGGGTTTTGGTGTGTGTGTGTGGGGGTGGTGTGTGTGTGGTGGGGTTTTGTGTGGGTGTGGGGTGTGTGGGGTATGTGTGTGGGGTATGTGTGGGGTGTGTGGTGTGTGTGTGGGTTTTGGGGTGTGTGGTGTGTGTGGGTGTGTGTGTGTGTGTTGGGGTGTGTGGTTTTGTGTATGTGTGGTGTGTGTGTGTGTGTGGGGTGTTTTGTGTGTGTGTGGTGGGGTGTGTGGGTTGTGTGTGTGTGTGGTGTGTGTGTGGGGGGTTTTGGGGTAGGTGTTTTTGGGTGTGTGTGTTGTGTGTGTATGTGGGGTGTGGTGTTGTGGGGTGGGTGTGTTGTGTGTAAGTGTGTGTGTGTGGTACACCCACAGGAGCTAAAGATTCACCCCTGCAACCCAATTGGGGGGAGTAAAACCCCCCAACACCACACACACACCACACACACACACACACACACACACACACACCCCCACACACACAACACACACACACACACACACACACACGCACAAAAACGTACTACATTAGTAAAAACAGGGTTTCAGTCTGGCATGGGAAAAAGGGGAAATTTGGAAAAACCTTTAAATATTTCACACCTAAACAGCATTGCTGGGCCCTTTTCCTTTGTTTTGAGGGCACGTAAAAGGGGGAGTGAGTAAAAATTTTTAGGAGCTACCCTTAACGGTGGGGGATACACAGCATGTATGTAATGCCCTGTTTGTCAACATACTCATTTTCCCTTTTAAATTTTCAATTTTTTTAATTAACAGTTTTCCCGCCCCTGCAATGTTTTTCCCTTTTAAAAGGGAAAATTTAAAATGGACTAGAAAAATTTATACACATTAACCCGCACATGGAAGAGGGGGAGGCCCTTTCGACGCATTTCGGTCCGATTTGCCATTTTCAAAGTACGGGTTTTTTTGGGGTAAATTTTTCCAGTCCCCGGTTTTTGTGCCCTTTTTTGGGTTTAAATTTTAAATTTTTTCCTCGAAGCAAATTTTTTTTCTAGGGGGCGACTATAATGACTTTGGGTTTAAGAGTCAGTTAAAAGTCGGCAAACCCTTACAAAGACGACAAAAAAGGGAAATTTTAAAGTTGCTTCTTTGAAAAGGGGGTAAAGTGTGGATTAAGTACAAAAAAAAATAATAAATAAAAAATTTTTAAAGTAATATAAAAAGAAAAAATGACAAGATTTTGCTAGGGTAAGGATGTCATAGCCGTGTAGTTTAGTGATTGCTCATTGGGTATATTCTCTGGCGAGGGAAACACTCACCGTGAGGTACAGTAACCTTAGCAATCACAGGTATTTGTTAAAAAATATTGGGGCTCTTACAAAGGTTAAATATAACTTCTCAAAAGGGCACCAGCATGCAAGAGGGTAAGTGCATCCTTGTGTCAGTGTGGGACTATATAGATTCCACTCTCAAACTATAAAGATGTAAGTGGCATAGTAAGCATATAAAATATATTTTATATATATATATATAAATATATATATATAAAATATATTATATATATATATATAATATATATATATATATATGTATATAATATATATATATATACATATAATATAATATATATATTATATATAATATATATAAATAATTTTTTATATATTTTATATATATATTTCTATATATTATATATATAATATAATATTATATTAATATTTAAAAATATATATATATATTATATAATATATAATATAATATATAAACATATAAATATTTCAATATATAATATACATGTGATAAAAAATATTAATAAATATATAAATATTATGTTAAAATTAATGTATAATATATATTAATATAATTATATATGTAAAATTGTTTGTGTGTGTGTGTGTGTGTTTCTCACCTAGTTGAGGTTTGGGGGGTCAGTCCCAGCTCCTGCCCCTCCTCCCCACTGATCGTTACTAGGTACCTCTCCTGAACCCTGACTTTACATACCTCTGCTTAAAGTATGTATGGATTGCCTCCACTACATCGTTTTCCCCAAAATATTCCACTTACTGACTACTCTTGGCTGAAGAAATACTTCCTAACATCCCGTGATTCATCTGTTCTTAACTTCAAATTGGGGGCCCCCTTGTTCTGGTCCAATCTCTGGGAAACCTGTCTTTGCCACCTTTTCAATTCCCCTCAGTATTTTGTATGTCTTTTTTTTGTCCCCCCTATCTCTCCTGTCCCCAGTGTCGTCAGGTTTATTTCCCTTAAACCCTCCCCGTAACATACCCCTTAGCCTGGGGGCTATCTTTTGCAAATTTTGCACTTTCTCTAGTTTTCTTTTCGTGCTTGGCTAGGTTGGGGTTTCCCAAAATGGGGCGCAACTCCCCAAAAGGGGCCTAAGTACACGGGGGTACAGGTCCTGAACCCATTCCCTTTTTAAAATGTCGGAAAGCTGTTTTTGGTTTGCTAGGCGCCCATAGCTGCAGCAGTTTTTGGTTAT
>NW_026465995.1:0-14036 GCF_026875155.1 Cherax quadricarinatus
TTTTGGGAGGGGGAAATGAATTTTGGGGATTTTAAAAAGGAGTTTTTGGGGAAAAAAAGGGTAAATGAAATTTGTTTAATTTTTGTCTCTGCTGCCAAAGATTTTACTTTAATCACTTGGGAGGGTATGTTTTTAAAAGGGATACCACTCGGGTTCAAATTCTAATATCGTCGCAAAAGACGATACAGTGCTGTATTTATTGAACCCATCTAAGTCAATATGAGAATAAAGGGGAAAGGACGGGAGTAAAAAGGCCTTGTAGAACAGAATTTTTCCCCTTGGCAGTCTGTGAATACTCCTTTTTAATATTTTTCTGTATATACTTCGTTTAATATGTTCGTGATATACTTCTGTTAATATTTTTCTGTGTATACTCTTTTTAATATTGCTCTCTAATATACTCCGTTTAAAAATTTTCTGTTATACCCTTTTTAATATTACTCTGTGATATACTTCTGTTTAATATTCTCGTGATAATTTCTGTTTAATATTACTCTGTATAACTTCTTTATATTACTCTTTTAATCCCTTTTTAATTTTTGCTCTGGATATACTTCTGTTTAATTTTACTCTTGAATACTTCTTTTTAATATTGCCTGTGAAAAACTTCTGTTTAATATTACCTGTGATATACCCCCGTTTAATTTTACTCTGTGATATACTCCTTTTAATATTACTCTGTTTACTTCTTTTTAATATTACCTTTGCTTCTGTTTGTTAGAAAGTTAAAAATTAATCTGCTTGCTTTTCCCCAAAAATCCTTACCCACCTACCTAGAAAACCTGAAATGTTCGGGGGGTCAAACCCCCCCGGCCCCCATTTCATCCCCACCCGCGTGGATAGGGCTGTTAATGCCATCGCACACAACCAACGTCAAGCCGATCAACTAGTCAAATGTTTTCACGAAGTCTGTGTAGAGCATCCTTTACCACTTCGAATGTACAGTATTACAGAGGCCAGGAGTAAAAAGCCTAGTTGATCAGGCCCCTGATCCTCGGAGGCCTGGCATGGGCCGGCCGCGGGGGGGGTTGATCCCCGGAATAACCCCAGGTAACCTCCATACCTCCAGGGAGGGCACCCGTTTTAAAACTCATATTGACCCAAGTGTGCAATTTTTGGAATCCATTGGTAAGCGACCATCCTTTTTAAAATCCTTTAAAAAATATTAACGATCTGGACACAAAATGTTATTTGTCTAGAGCTCTTTAAATTTTTTCTTGCGGCCATTGTGGACAGTAAAAATCCATGTTTTTAAACGTCTGGAACGACCCTCGTGTCTAAAGGGTCCTTGTCCCAAAAAAATTTAGGCATGCGAAGGTATTAAAAAAGGGGAAATTTAAAAAGGGCTGAGGATATCCTCCAAAGGGGAACCCCCGAAAGGATTTAAAAAATTTAAAAAGTTTTTGATTTAAAAGGACATAGGGAAAATTTGGTTTGGAAATAGGTAGTTTATGATGGAACAGCACCTAGTTGGGTTATTTAGGGTAGGACTTTGGGGAGTTTCAAATTTAGGTTGGGTAAGTACATGAGTGGGAGGGTTGGATTTGAGTGGGACTTGCACATCAGAGCTTATTTCTTGGGTGGCATTGAAAATTGGGTTGGTCAAATGTTTGTTAGTGGATGAATTGTAAAGGAACCTGCCTAGTAGGGCCAACAGGCCTGCTGCAGTGTTCCTCCTTTCTTATGTTCTTATGTTCTTATGTTTTTTTTCACAGCTTTTGATGAACATGAGTTCCACGAGTTTAGGCCTGGTGCAGAGTGCATGGACATGCTGTCATTGGTATTTTCGAAGTCGAGTGGCATATATCGGACATTTTGGAATTGCTTGCAAAATTCTGTGTCTCTTTCATGAATAATTTATTTGGACTGTTAATTTTTTAGTTTGATAGCGGTTTCACTGAATCCATAACATCTGAGACTTCAGTATTTTGCTATCTTTGCTGTCTTGTCTAGATGAATGGATTTTGCATCTGAGAAGATGCAAAATCTTCTCATTTTCTTGACAATATCTCTCCCTAACTGTATGATTCACTCAATTTAAATTCAATATCCTCTATTTCTCTAACCAGTGTTAATTTCCGCTCTTCAGATACTCTGTGACATTCGAGAAGTTCTTGGTCTTCGCCAGAATAGGGAGTATCTTTCTCCAGCTTGCAGCTTATCTTTCTTTTATCTTGAGGATACTTGTAGTACCATAGAGTTGAAACTCTCGAGAAATTGTTTCGGATACATGTTAGTTAATGTATCTTTCAGCATGCTTCAATAAAAACATAATTTGCTTGATCCCAGTTGATAATCAGGAACTGTTCTGACAGTGTTTTCCCTGTTCCTAGGCACTGGCCAGGCACTGTTCTGTCACTGGACAGGAGCTGTTCTGCCCATGGCCAAACACTGTTTGCACAGAACTGCTTAATGCCTCAAATGATGTAGTGGAAGTTTTAGCAGTAAAGGTCGAGAACCAAAACCTAGTCATTGTGGTAGTCTACAAGCCTCCGGATGCAACATCCCAGCAATTCCAGGAACAGCTGTTAAAAATTGACCACTGTCTGGAAAATCTTCCAGCTCCTGCACCCAACATCTTGCTCCTGGGGGATTTCAACTTAAGGCA
This sequence comes from Cherax quadricarinatus, assembly GCF_026875155.1. Classification (NCBI taxonomy): domain Eukaryota; kingdom Metazoa; phylum Arthropoda; class Malacostraca; order Decapoda; family Parastacidae; genus Cherax; species Cherax quadricarinatus. The sequence continues at coordinate 2,609 of NW_026465995.1, forward strand.
CCTAAAATGGAGGAATATAGCAAATAATATTGTTGCAGTAATAACACCAGGAGGCAGCTCTGATGAAAACTCACACTCACACGAGCTTTTAAATCTCTGCACAAAATTCAATTTAAACCAGCAAATAATAGAGCCTACTAGACTGGAGAATACACTAGACCTCATCTTCACTAACAATGATGATCTGATACGAAATGTCACCATATCAAAAACAGTATACTCAGATCACAACATAATTGAGGTTCAGACATGTATGCGCGAAGCCCCAGACCGACATAATGAGACTAGTCATGAGGACCATTCACCAAATTCAACTTCAATAACAAAAACATAAAGTGGGACCAAGTAAACCAAGTCCTAACCGATATAAGCTGGGAAGATATACTAAGCAACACAGACCCCAACTTATGCCTAGAACAGATTAACTCGGTGGCACTCGATGTATGCACAAGGCTTATTCCTCTAAGAAAAAGGAGGAGTAGATGTAAAATAGAAAGAGACAGGCGCTCCCTTTACCGGCGACGGAAAAGAATAACAGAGCGGCTAAAAGAGGTCAATATATCTGAAATGCGTAGGGAGACACTGGTCAGAGAAATATACAAGCATCGAACTTAAGCTAAAGGAATCTTATAGGAGTCAGGAATCGCGGGAAGAACTAAAAGCCATAAATGAAATCGAAAGAAACCCAAAGTATTTCTTCTCCTATGCCAAATCAAAGTCGAGAACAACGTCCAGTATTGGGCCCTTACTAAACAAGATGGGTCCTACACAGATGACAGCAAGGAAATGAGTGAGCTACTCAAGTCCCAATATGACTCAGTTTTTAGCAAGCCGCTAACCAGACTGAGAGTCGAAGATCAAAATGAATTTTTTATGAGAGAGCCACAGAATTTGGTTAACACAAGCCTATCTGATGTTATCCTGACGCCAAATGACTTCGAACAGGCGATAAATGACATGCCCATGCACTCTGCCCCAGGGCCAGACTCATGGAACTCCGTGTTCATCAAGAACTGCAAGAAGCCCCTATCACGAGTCTTTTATACCATCCTATGGAGAGGGAGCAATGGACACGGGGGTCGTCCCACAGTTACTAAAAACAACAGACATAGCCCCACTCCACAAAGGGGGCAGTAAAGCAATAGCAAAGAACTAACATCCCATATCATAAAAATCTTTGAAAGGGTCCTAAGAAGCAAGATCACCACCCATCTAGAAACCCATAAATTACACAACCCAGGGCAACATGGGTTTAGAACAGGTCGCTCCTGTCTGTCTCAACTATTGGATCACTACGACAAGGTCCTAGATGCACTTGAAGACAAAAAGAATGCAGATGTAATATATACAGACTTTGCAAAAGCCTTCGACAAGTGTGACCATGCATAATAGCACACAAAATGCGTGCTAAAGGAATAACAGGAAAAGTTGGTCGATGGATCTATAATTTCCTCACTAACAGAACACAGAGAGTAGTAGTCAACAGAGTAAAGTCCGAAGCAGCTACGGTGAAAAGATCTGTTCCACAAGGCACAGTACTCGCTCCCATCTTGTTCCTCATCCTCATATCTGACATAGACAAGGATGTCAGCCACAGCACCGTGTCTTCCTTTGCAGATGACACCCGAACTGCACGACAGTGTCTTCCATTGCAGACACTGCAAGGCTCCAGCGGACATCAACCAAATCTTTCAGTGGGCTGCAGAAAACAATATGAAGTTCAACGATGAGAATTTCAATTGCTCAGATATGGTAAACACGAGGAAATTAAATCTTCATCAGAGTACAAAACAAATTCTGGCCACAAAATAGAGCGAAACACCAACATCAAAGACCTGGGAGTGATCATGTCGGAGATCTCACCTTCAAGGACCATGACATTGTATCAATCGCATCTGCTAGAAAAATGACAGAATGGATAATGAGAACCTTCAAAACTAGGGATGCCAAGCCCATGATGACACTCTTCAGGTCACTTGTTTTATCTAGCTGGAATATTGCTGCACACTAACAGCACCTTTCAAGGCAGGTGAAATTGCTGACCTAGAAAATGTACAGAGAATCTGCACGGCGCGCATAACGGAGATAAAACACCTAAATTACTGGGAGCGCTTGAGGTTCCTGAACCTGTATTCCCTGGAACGCAGGCGGGAGAGATACATGATTATATACACCTGGAAAATCCTAGAGGGACTAGTATCGAACTTGCACATGAAAATCACTCACTACGAAAGCAAAAGACTTGGCAGACGATGGAACATCCCCCCAATGAAAAGCAGGGTGTCACTAGCACGTTAAGAGACCATACAATAAGTGTCAGGGCCCGAGACTGTTCAACTGCATCCCCAAAATACATAAGGGGGATTACCAACAGACCCCTGGCAGTCTTCAAGCTGGCACTGGACAAGCACCTAAAGTCGGTACCTGACCAGCCGGGCTGTGGCTCGTACGTTGGTTTGCGTGCAGCCAGCAGTAACAGCCTGGTTGATCAGGCTCTGATCCACCAGGAGGCCTGGTCACAGACCGGGCCGCGGGGAGGTTGTCCCCCGGAATTCTCTCCAGGTAAACTCCAGGTACCACTGGCCAGGCACTGTTCTGCCACTGGCCAGGCACACTACTACAACTGACCAGACATTGTTCTTGTCCCTAGGCACTGCTGTATCACTGGCCAGACACTGGCCAGACATACTGTTCTGCCACTGACCAGACACTGTAATTGTCACTGGCCGAACACCGTACTGCCTCTCCACACTGTTCTTCGTGACTGCAGCTAAGCAAACCTCCATTCAAATATTTTTCAATTTACTCTCCCTCAAACACTATTTACATATAGTAACAAGAACCACAAAAGCTTCCTAGAAATATCTACAGGTCATGAAAGGTACCCGGTAAACTGCTTCACAATACAGTGGAATTTGAAGAAAGTAAACTTAAATGACTGGCTGTTGGTCTTGCATGCAAATTTACTGCGTAAACCTGTAATTTGGAACACGCTTCGCCCCTTAACACCACTCCAGGCGACCCACGATACGTAAATGGCAAAAACTGAGCTGCAATAGCTGTGAGCTACTAACTCATGTATATATACATACAGGTAAGCATACATACCACATGAGAACAGATACACGCACGCGCACACGCACACATACGCAAAGGTTTGCAACAAGACTAGTCCCAGAGCTACGGGGATTGTCCTATGAAGAAAGGTTGAGGGAAATCGGCCTGACGACACTGGAGGACAGGAGGGTCAGGGGAGACATGATAACGATATATAAAATACTGCGCGGAATAGACAAGGTGGACAAAGACGGGATGTTCCAGAGAAGGGACACAGAAACAAGGGGTCAAAATTGAAAGCTGAAGACTCAGACGAATCAAAGGGATTTTAGGAAGTATTTCTTCACTCATAGAGTTGTCAGGCCGTGGAATAGCCTAGAAAGTGACGTAGTGGAGGCGGGAACCATGCATAGTTTTAAGGCGAGGTATGATAAAGCTCATGGGGCAGGGAGAGAGAGGACCTAGTAGCAATCAGCGAAGAGGCGGGGCCAGGAGCTATGACTCGACTCCTGCAACCACAAATAGGTGAGTACAAATAGGTGAGCACACACACACACACACACACACACACACACACACACACACACACACACACACACACACACACACACACACACACACACATAGAATGCTGCAGAGATGGGGCACAGCAACAAGGAGACACAGTTGGAAATTGAGACTCAGGTGAATCACAAGGATATTAGGAAGTATTTCTTCAGTCACAGAGTTGTCAGGAAGTGGAATAGTTTGGGAAGCGATGTAGTGGAGGCAGGATCCATTCATAGCTTTAAGCAGAGGTATGATAAAGCTAATGGAGCAGGAAGAGTGACCCAGTAGCGACCAGTGAAGAGGCGGGCCAGGAACTATGACTCGGCCCCTGCAACCACAATTATGTGGTTGCAGGTTGCACACACACACACGCAGCATGTGTTGGACGGGAGAAGCCAAACTACAAAAGAGGAGGGACTACACAGGCATGAGAAATCTCCTACATAAGGTGCAGTGGAAAAAGAGAACTGGTGGGAAAATCAGTAAATGAAGTGACAGAATACGTGACCACTAAAGGCAAGGAGGCAGAGGAGAGGTTCGTATTCAAGGGCAAAAGAAACATTAGAAAGTCTAGAACGAACCCTTGATTTACCCAAAGTTACAGAGAGGCCGAAACTAAGTAAGCTAGAGGATGGAAACAGTATAGTGGACAAAGGGTTCAGGAAAAAAGGAGATCAGTCGAAGAGGCAGAAACGAATATTCACAGAATGACGAAGCATCGAAAACCAAATCTGACCCAAAACTGTTGTACAGCCATATCATGAAGAAGACAACACTCTAGGATCAGGTAAATAGGCTGAGGAAGGAAAGAGGGAAAACTCACAAGTAACGGCCAAAAAAGTATGTGAAGAACTCAACAGGAGATTTAGGGAATATTTTCAGTGGAGACAGAAGGACTCCAGCAAACCGGAATGGTAGGGTACACCAACAAATGTTGGACACGCTATACACAACCGAGAAGGTGAAGAGGCAGCTAAGTGAACTAGATATCTCAAAGGCAGTGAAACTAGACATCTCTCCATGGGTCCTGAGAGAGGTAGCAGAGTATTGTGTATTCTACTGTTGACAATCAATACGTCTATCAAACAGGGCAACTACCTAAGGTGTGGAAGACAACAAATATAGTCCTAATTTTTAAGAAAGGAGAAAGACAGGCAGCATTAAACTACAGACAAGTATCAGTGATATGTACAGTGCGCAGAGTCACAGAGAAACTTATCAGGAGAAGAGTGGTGGAACACCTACAAAGGAATGAGGTTATACACGATAACCAGCACGGTTTCAGGGAACGGAAATCATCTATCACAAACCTATTGGGGTTTTACGATAAGGTAACAGAATTACGACAGGAGAGGGAAGTGGGTAGACTGCATATTCTTGGAATGTAAGTAGGCTTTCGACACAGCTCCACACAAACAGGAATCAGAGGAAAGGCACTGCAACGGATCAGAGGATACCTGACAGGAAGGAAACAGTGAGTGATGGTATGTGACGAGGTGTCAGAGTGGGTGCTTGTGACGATTGGGGTTCAACAAGGGTCAGTCCTAGGGCTGGTTACCTGGAGGTTACCTGGAGGTTATTCCGGGGATCAACGCCCCCGCGGCCCGGTCCATGACCAGGCCTCCCGATGGATCAGGGCCTGATCAACTAGGCTGTTACTGCTGGCCGCACGCAGTCCGACGTACGAGCCACAGCCCGGCTGATCCGGCACTGACTTTAGGTATCTGTCCAGCTCTCTCTTGAAGGCAGCCAGGGGTTTATTGGCAATTCCCCTAATGCTTGATGGGAGGCTGTTGAACAGTTTTGGGCCCCGGACACTTATGGTGTTTTTTCTCTTAGTGTACCAATGGCGCCCCTACTTTTTATTGGCGGCATTTTGCATCGCCTGCCCAGTCTTTTACTTTCGTAGGGAGTGATTTCTGTGTGCAGATTTGGGACCATTCCTTCCAGCTGGTGCTGTTTCTTATGTATGTTAATGACATGACGGAAGGGATAGATTCAGAGGCGTCCCTGTTTGCAGACGATGTGAAGCTAACGCGAAGAATTCAAATGGATGAGGATCAGGTAGGACTGCAAAGCGATCTGGACAGGCTACAAGCTTTGTGAAGCAACTGGCTTCCTGGAGTTTAAACCCCTCCAAGTGCAAAGGCATGAAGATTGGGGAAGGTCAAAGATGACAGAGTACATGCTACGGGGCTAAATGCTACAAATCACATTCAAGGAAAAGGATCCTGGGGTGAGTATAATACCGAGCATATCTCCTGAGTCGCACATCAACCAATAAACTGCTGCAGCATATGGGCGCCCGGTATACCTGGCATTTCGATACCTGAATAAGGAGTCATTCAAAACACTGTACACCATATACGTTATGAAAATATTAGAGTATGCAGCACCAGTATGGAACCTATACCTGGTGAAACAAGTCAACAAATTATAGAAAGTGCGATCCAGAGGTAAGGAGTATGTCCTACGAGGAGAGATTAAGGAAAATTGACCTTTCGACACTGGAGGACAAAAGGGATAGAGAGGATATGATAACGACATATAAAATACTGAGAGGAATTGACAGGGTGGATAGGAACAGAATGCTTCCGAGATGGTACACAACAAGGGGTCACAACTGGAATTGAAAACTCTGGTGAGACATTGGGATGCTAAGAAGTATTTCTTCAGCCACAGAGTTGCCAGGAAGTGAAATGATCTGGAGAGTAATGTAGTGGAGACAGGATCCATCATAGCTTCAAGAAATACGATAATGCTCAATGAGCAGGGAGTAATAACCAGCGAAGAGGTAGGGGGCCAGGAGCTGCAATCACACATAGCGAGTATACACACACGCGCACACACACATGACCCAACTGACAAATTTTCTGAGAATAGGGGGTTTTGCAAGAGGAAAAAAACGGCCAAAGTGATTTTCAAGGCAAAATCGGTTTGAAACAGGATTCTGCAGGAGAAAGTGTTACTAAGAGACACATCGACGTACTGAAGGGTGTACCTAGACCATGCAGAACACAAGAAAGGCAGAAACTGAAAGAGAGGGTACAAAGATGCAGGGAGGAAAGAGAGGCAAAGACGAAGATGGGTTAGAGAACCCAGTCTCACGAGGAAGAACAAATACGATCTCCCTCAGAACCACCTACAGAAGGCCCTCAACCACGACAACCCCAATGAAACCAAACAATCTAACCCTAAGCCCACACAACCGTGCCACCTGCCCCCACCCCCCTAATAACAAATCCACCCTCTCAGTCACCCCCCCCCCAACAGGTCTCCCATTCTCAAAACCCCAACGTACTCCCCAGACTACAGTTTTAAACGGAATAACAAATAAATGTGAGGAGTAGCATGTAAGAATCCCAGACATCATAGCACTCACAGAAACAAAACTCACCGGGATAAAACAGACGCAATCTTCTTACCCGGATATCAGATCCTAAGGAAAGATATAGAGGGAGAAGAGGGAAGGAGCATTTGCACTGCTCATTAAAACACGATGGGGCTTTGAGGAAATGGAAGGAATTGATGGAACGGGCGAAATGGAAAAATTCACTCTGAGGGACCTAATGTGGTAATTGCAGTGATGTACAACCCACCACAGAACTGCAGGAGGCCAAGAGAAAAATATGAAGAGAGCAACAGAGCAATGGTGGACGCACTAGCTGAGTTGGTCAGAACTCACATGGGTAGAGCAAAGTTACTAGTTATGGGTAATTTCAGTAACAAGGAGATTGATTGGGAAAACCTGGAACCACATGGAGGTCTCGAAACTTGGAGAGCAAAGATGATGGATGTGGTACTGGAAAACTTCATGCATCAACATCTTAGGGACACTACCAGAGAGACGAGGATGAACCAGCAAAACTGGACTTCGTATTCACCTTGAGTAGCTCGGACATCGAGGACATCACAAAGGCTAATAGTCACGTGGTTCTGAGCTTTGAATACATGTTAGAGTTACATGTGTAAAGGGTAACAGAAGTAGGATGGGAAAAGCCAAACTACAAAAAAGGGGACTACAAAGGCATGAGGAACTTCCTGCAAGAGGTTCAGTGGCAAAGAGAATTGGAAGGAAAATCAGTAAACGAAATGATGGACTGCACGGCAACAGAATGTAAGGAGACAGAGGAGAGGTTTGCTCCCAAGGAAAACAGAGATAATGGGAAGACCAGAACGAGTCCTTGGTTCAGCCAAAGGAGTAGGGAGGCAAAAACTAAGTGAGCTAGAGAATGGAAAAAGTACAGAAGACGAAGGAACCAAGAAAATAAAGAGATTAGACGAGCCAGAAAAAGAGGGTGGCTCAGCGACAGTACAAAAACGGCATAGCATCGAAAGTCAAGTCTGACCTGAGGCCGCATCAGGAGGAAAACTACAGTCAGGGACCAGGTAATCAGTTGAGGAAGGAAGATGTGGAGCCCACAAGAAATGACCAAGAAGTATGTGAGTAGCTCAACATGAGATTTAAAGAAGTATTTACAGTGGAGACAGAAAGGCCTCTGGGAAGTCAGATCAGGGGGGATACGCCAACAAGAGATATACCAACAAGTACTGGATGAAATACACACAAACGAGAAGGTGAAGAAGCTGCTAAGCGAACATGATACCTCAAAGATGGTGGGACCAAACATCTCTCCATGGGTCCTTAGAGAGGGGGCAGAGATGCTGTGTGTGCCACTAACAACAATCTTCAATGGATTCATTGAAACTGGGCAACTACCTGAGGTATGGAAGACAGCAAATGTAGTCCCAGTTTTTAAGAAAGGAGACAGACACGAGGCATTGAACTACAGACCAGTGTCATTGATGCATATAGTATGCAGAGTCATGGAGAAGATTATCAGGAGTGTGGTAGAGCACCTAGAAAGGAACAAACTTATAACGACAACCAACGCGGTTTCAGGGAAGGGGAATCCTGTGTCACAAACCTACTGCAGTTTTATGGCAAGGTAACGGAAGTATGACTGCAAGAAGGAAGTATGGACTTCAAGAAGGCCTTCGACACAGTTCCTCACAAGAAATTAGTGCAAAAGCTAGAGGACCATGCATGCATAACAGGAAAGGTGCCACAGTGATCAGAGAATACCTGATAGGGAAGCAACAACGAGTCATGGTACGTGACGAGGTGTCAGAGTGGGCGCCTGTGAGGAGCAGGGTTCCACAGGGGTCAGTGCTAGGACCAGTGCTTTTTTTGTTATATGTGAATGACATGACGGAAGTCTCTCTGTTTGCAAATGATGTGAAGTTAATGAGGAGAATTAAATCGGATGGGGATCAGCCAGGACTACAAAGGGATCTGGACAGGTAGCAAGCCTGGTCTAGCAACTGCTCCTCGAATTTAACCCTTCCAAATGCAGAGTCATGAAGACCTCAGACAGAATATAGATTAGGTGGCCAAAGACTGAAAACCTCACTCAAGGAAAAGGATCTTGGGGTGACCATAACACCGAGCACATCTGCTGAGGCGCACATCAACCAGATAACTGCTGTAGCATATGGGCGCCTGGCAAACTTAAGAATGGCGTAAGGAATCGTTCAAGACTCTATACACCGTGTACGTCAGGCCTATACTGGAGTATGTAGCACCAATCTGGAATCTACACCTGGTCAAGCACGTCAATAAACTAGAGAAAGTGCAAAGGTTTGCAACAAGACTAGTTCCAGAGCTAAGGGAAATGTCCTACGAAGAAAGGTTAAGGGAAATCGGTCTGACGACACTGGAGGACAGGAAGGTTAGGAAGACATGATAACGACATACAAAATACAGCGAGGAATTGACTCGGATGAGTCAGAGAGATGTTAAGAAGCATATCTTCGGTCACAGAGTTGTCAGGAAGTGGAACAGTCTGGCAAATGACGTAGTGGGGGCAGGAACCATAGTATTAAGACGATGTTTGATAAAGCTCATGGAGCTTTAGCGATCAGGGAAGAGGTAGGGTCAGGAGCTATGAATCAACCCCTGCAACCACAAATAGGTGAATACAAATAAGCACACACACATGGTGAGTAGCTTTAAAAAAAAAAAGAGACGACTTGAGAAAGGGGAGAAAAGAAGAAAATAGGAATTACAACCGAGAATATTTGTAAAATAATAAAATGATGATAAAATTGAAGGTATTCAGGAAAAGATACAGAAGAAAGATGGCGCAGAGAGAGAATATGAGGGAGATAAGGTGAGTGATAGGAATGGGAAGTCAAAGAATGAGGAACTAGTAACATGAAGGTGATGACCTTTCTCAGACATGATGACAAAGATTGTACAATGATAAAAATATTACCCGATACAGTGAATGAGGATATTATAAATAGCTGTGAAAACGGCGAATCGGACAGTTAGAGCAACCTGAAGAAAAAAGTGAGAAAAAACTGCTTATTAACAGCAGCTGGATTATAGGAGGAAAAAATGACAGACAAAAACAGTGTGGCCCCTGTTAAAGTGATCTTTCCATTAGAAGCCATACATAATTAGTTATTAAAGAGAAATATCAAGCCTTGGGAAGATGGAAAGTTGTGATGGAATATCTCTTATCTGAAGGGAGTTCGAACATATTAAGGAAAAGCTGAGGAGGGAGGGAAGGTAAACACATCACAGGTTGTATATCATGAGTCAGGACACACATAGAATCAAGAACTACCAACATGCAACTAGGCGTAGAAACTAAGCAACGCTTTAATATAAATAATACTAATGATCCAGCTACTTTCTCTGTTCTATCTCCTACTTCGACTCCAACTTGTCTCCTACTTAAACTCCCACTTGTCTCCTACTTCGACTCCCACTTGTCTTTCTACTTCGACTCCCACTTGCCTCATACTTCGACTCCCACTTGCCTCCTACTTCGTCTCCCACTTGTCTCCTACTTCGACTCCCACTTGCCTCATACTTCGACTCCCACTTGCCTCATACTTCGACTCCCACTTGCCTCCTACTTCGTCTCCCACTTGTCTCCTACTTCGACTCCCACTTGCATTCCTCTCATTTCCTACGCTACCTCTTCATAACCAGGTTTAATGCTATGTGAGGGAAGAATTCATTACATAAGAGTGGAAGACCGAATGATTGGTGGAGGAAACATGACTGGTAATATACTGCTCAGAAGGGGTTTTGTGAGTGGTTAACTTACGCCTTCCCTCCCTCTCCTACCTGGTGAGAGGCAACAATGGACCCTGACGGACTGAGTAACGTCACATGGCTTCCTGTTATCATCGAGTCCGTAAGTATTGAGTTCCACTCTTGGAAACTTAATAGTTTAGCTATCTTAATTCATTTTTTTTTTACTTTTGTCCGGACTTAATATTAGTCATCGCTATTTTCTTTTAAAGGTCTTCAGTCTATCATGTGAATGACTCCTTGCTCGGCTTGTAATATCCTTTCTTTCTTTCTCAGCTTTGCTGGATGGTTAGGGTCACCTACCAGATGCGGGATTAGAAGAGCGGCATTGATCTAATGAGTCAGAAACAATAATACGTAATCTTGGGAACTCTGTTGTTCTTCACCTTTGATCTACCAGTCCACTACTTCATGAGAACTCTGCTGTACAGGTCCATGATCTTGTCAAAGGCCTCATCTTGGAACTCTGTTGTTCCTTCACCTTTGGATCAACATTCCTGCATCATCAGGAGAAACCCGCTGTTACACCACTTCTAGGCAGGTCAATATCCTTATCTGAGAACTCTGTTTTATCTATACCGCGAGTACAGAGCTACTATCCCGGCAACATACTGAAAAACTGACCTTGCACCTTATACTTTGTTGCCGATTTCCAGTTAACTACTACGGCCGGCAGCTAACTCTGTTACCTACGCCGATAGCGTGTCCTGT
>NW_026465996.1:0-13992 GCF_026875155.1 Cherax quadricarinatus
TTTCACCCTTTCCCCCCGTCATTGCATTTGTGGTCACAGAGGTGCCTGTGCTAACTTTCCTATGGTGTAGAAAATATACCTAGTTGGGATGAATCTTATTGGGGCTAGCTGGTCTAGTGGCTAACGCGACGGGCTGGAGTTTTGAGACTCTATGACCGCGGGTTCAATCCCGGCCGGGGGTATGGTTTACATTGAGAGTGCCAGAGGCAATACCCTTACTTTCACCTGACGAGTGGACAGGTGATCCTGCTACCTCACTATCGAGAGCAGTATCATCTCTTCCTAACTCCATATGTACAGTAGGAGAATGCAGCTTCCGGTGTGGAATTGTTAAGGGACTTATTTAACTTGCAAGAAAGAGGAGCTGTAAAACTGAGGTCCACGAGCTGTGACGAAAGGTCCGCCTCCAAAGGAAGAATAGCACCTTTAACGTTACCCACTATTATAGAACAAGTAGTAATTAGGGCTAGTACCGCATTAGTCCAACCTGTGAACCATTTAGTTTTCAAGTAACAACGTATTGTAGGGAAAGTATTTTCATGACCCAAGTAATCTGAAAGAACAGAGGACACACGAGAGGTTTTAAAGTTAGGGAACAGTTTATCTGAAATTACGATGCACGTACATCCAGTGTCACGTAATGTCTGACACTTTTATACCATTAACTGTTCCTGAACACAAGGGTGCTTGGTTATTACCATCAACAAAACATCTGCCAACTTTCTCTATTTTCTTGGAAGGACAATCTGGACGTTTATGTCCGATACCACCACACCGATGACAAGTTGGTATAATAGCTGGTGACTTTTCTCTACTGTAGGCTTCTTATCCTTTGGTTCAGGTGAACCATTGCCCTTAGGGATCGATCCCTTTAGGTCTATAGGAATTGTGAGCCTCAGCATACAAGTCAGCGGCCTCAGCAACTTCCTCAGCTTTAATCAGGTTACGTTCTCTAATGAATGTTCGTATCTGGTGAGGAAGAGCTGTCAGGAACTGGTCAGCAACCAAGAAGTCTCTAAGAGATTCATAACTGTGATCAATTCCTGAACTCTCTATCCAAAAGTCGAACAAACGAAAGAGTGTTACCTGTAACCGCTGAAAGTTCTGGCCATGCTGTAAGGTGGCATACCTGAAATCTTTCCTATAAGAATTTGTGGTCTTTTGGTATGCTTTAAGGATTGCCTTCTTAAGCGAGTAAAGTGAGTAAGCTGTGGAGACCTTCTCTACACAGAGAGAAGTGCTGTACTGTTTAATCTACCCCACTCACACCTGATGTCAGCTCACTTCAGGCGAGTAGTGTAGAAGTGAGGCCAAACAAATTGGTCATTATCCATTTCCACAGCAGAATAAATATATACATATAATGAAAAATGGGAAAGGTGAAAATGAATATTTAATATTATAAAGCTGATTACTCTCGTTTTAGCATTTAACGATAGTAATCGCAATATAATATTAGAAAGATGAGCAAATATGAAAGACATATATTATAACTGCATCTCTGCGTAACACCCCTTCCCTTAGGACAGTATGTAGTACTGGGAATTTTTCTTTTTTCCAAAGGTTTTGTATTGAGAAGCATATGAATGATCATATCGAAGGGACTTCGGATCCGAGAGACGAGGCGTGTATGCAGCCAGACTTCTAGTATTCCGTTAGCGTTAATACATGCACATAAGCTTCAGGGGTAGCGGGAAAAGAGGCAGTAGCAGCCTAGTCTCTCGACCAAATCCCAGCTCGATACAGCATGTTACCACACATACAGTAATCTGTAAATAGACAAAACATTAGATAAACAGAAATCTGAATGGTTTAAATGTTTAAAGTAAAAATTTAGACAATAGAATTGTCAAATGAATGAACTTTATTAGGGACGCGAAAGAGCGTCAGCAAGAACGTTACTCGGGCCTTTTATATGATTAATGCTGAATGAATAGGGCTGAATTCTGAGAGCCCACCTCAGAATTTGGGCATTTTTTTATTTCATGGTATTTATAAATGTTAAGGGGTTGTGATCGGAAAATACTGATATTTTATGAGGCGATGTTCCCAGGTATACGTCGAAATACTCTAAAGAAACTACCAGGGCTAATGCCTCTTTTTCAACAGTTGAATAATTTCTTTGATGGGACTTTAACTTTGATGAAAAATAGCAAATGGGATGCAAAACTTTAGTATCTGATGAATTTTGTAGCAAGACTGCCCCTATAGCATAGCAGCTACAATCAATATGCAAGATAAAGGGTTTGTGAAAATTGGGACTTTGTAATACAGGAGAGATGTAAGCAATCTTTTTAATTTTTCAAAAGCTCATTACATTCCAGGGTCCATTTAAAGGTTACTCTAGGACTAGTTAATTCAGTCAGAGGAGCAGCTAATTGTGCAAGTTGGGGCAAAATCTTCGGTAGTAGCTAATCATACCCAGAAATCTTTGCACTTCTTTTCTATCACTTGAATAGGGAATTTAGTAATGGCTTTTACTTTAAGGTTAAGGGGTACACTTTCCCTTGTCCTATTTGAAAACCCAAGTATTTAATAGTGGCTTGTCCAAAAGCACACTTTGCTAGATTGACAGTGAAATTATAGCTATCTAGGTATTTGAATAAAGCTTCCAGTCGAATAAGGTGTTCTTCCCAAGAGTCGCTAAACACTACCAAATCATCAAGATATGCCTCGACTCCTTCCAAAGGTTCGAGTTAGCTCGTTCATAAGTCTCTGAAAGGTTGAGGCTGCGTTACATAAACCGAAGGGCATAACTCTGTAATTGAACAAACCATCTTTAATTGCAAAGGCTGTTTTGTCTCTATCCTTTGGCGCCAGAGGAACTTGGTAATACCCTCGCAGTAAATCAAGTCGACTCCGAATTTAGAGCTGGAGACAGTATCTATCAGGTCGTCTATTCGAGGAAGAGGATATCCGTCTGGTATTGTGACAGAATTAAGCTTACGGTAGTCCGTACACATGCGAAATGTTCCGTCTGGTTTGGGAACTAACAGGCAAGGGGACGCCCAAGGACTCTTACTTCGTTCCACAAGGCCATGTTCGAGAAGAAAGTCAACTTCTTGCTTCAACATCTGATGTTTAGTAGGGCTCACTCTATAAGGTGGTTGTTTGATTGGACGCGAATCGCGGAGCTCGACTTCGTGATACCCTAGAGTACAAGTTTTTTGGCACATCTCCAAATAAGCTTTATAATTCAATATTAAGTTACTTATTTTTGCCTTTTTGAATCGTCCAGATTGTTAAGTATATCAAGATTGAGTAGAGCTTCAGAATTTTTAAGGTGAGCGTCGGCTCTTTTGACACCTTCTGATGATGTATTTTTCTCTGATTGTAGATAAGGTAGTGATGGATGTGGTAGGTATGTGTTTTGGAATGATAAGATTTCAGTTGATATATGTGAAATACTTTGTTCCTTTTTCCAGGTATCTTAACTACATAATTTACATCATTTTCTTCACTCACGACTTCATAAGGACCTGGTAATGTGGTAAGAGAACATGGCCGGGAAACTAACCTCTGAACCATTACTAAATCTTTAGGTTTGAAATGAATGGGGTTTTGCTCATTTGTCGTACCAAAGTTTCATTTTTCTTTGAGCATTCGCCAAATTTTCTGCGGCTAAGTCTCTAGCATAAGACAAACATTCCTGCATCAGAACTGTGATGATTTTATCGAGGATGTTGTTTTGCCAGTCCAAGTATCTTTCAATACAGCTAGTGGGCCTCGGACCTGATGCCCGTAGATGAGTTCAAACGGAGTGAAGCTCGTACTCTCTTGTTCACTATTTCGTAATACAAACAATAATAAAGGTATCCCCTCATCCCAATCTTGGGAAAACTGTTCACAGTATGCTCTTAGCATGATTTTAGAGTTGGTGGAAAACGTTCCAGAGCTCCTTGGGATTGAGGGTGATAACTCGTGGACAACAAAGATTCTATACCCAAGTGGGACATTGCTTCTCTGAAGGTTTTAGAAGTAAAGTTCGTTCCTTGGTCTGACTGAATTTCTCTGGGGATTCCCACTTGAGAAAAGAACTTTAATAAGGAACGAAAATCACCCGAGAAGTAATTTTCCTAACAGGGATAGCTTCCGGATATCTTGTACTTAGTATCCATGATTGTAAATAAATATTGGTTTCCCTGACGGGTCTTTGGCAGAGGTCCCACACAATCATATAATTAGACGAGAAAAGGTTTCCTCGTGCAGGAATAGGAATTAGGGGGGGCGGGGAAGGTTTATGAGCAGGACTTACCTGCCTTCTGGCAAATAGAATTCTTTAACGTATTTCTTCACCTTTTCCCCAATCTTAGGCCAATAAAAATGTTTTGCTATTTTTCCTAAGTCTTCTTTTCCCCCAAAGTCCCCCTAGGGGACAAATTATAAAAATTCAAAGGGGTATCTCGGAAAGGGGTTGGGCAATACTATTTAAACCTTCCACTTTTTGGAAACCTTTTACTTTCCCCTTTTTCCCCATAAAATACCATCCTTGAAATAAAAAACAGTTTCTAGTAGATTGGCCTGTTCCTCAAAAAACTGCAATACTTCAAAATTATTAAGTTGGAAATCTGAATTTTGAGCCTAAAAGGGTCTTTTCTTCCGAAAACCTTTTCCAGCGGAACACTCGGGGTTTAATCATGGCTTGCCCGGGTTTTTAAAGGGTTCCCATTTTTGTATTCCCTTATGAATAGCAAATCTAAACCCAGGTCTTTTTTTGGTTTGGCTCTCCAAAATTTTTGCGGAGCGGGGACATTGCCGAGTAATAATTTTTCAAGGGAAAAATGCGGGAAACCTTTCGTTTTAATTTGTTTCCCAAAACCCCTAGTGGGTTTCAGAAGATTTTATTTATCACCATCGGTTTTTTTAACAAAAAAACCTTGGGGGTTTATACATATTTCCGATAAAACACCCAAAAAACCCTGAAGGGGGGAAATTTTTTAAACTAGAAACCCCAAAACAGTTACCCCAACCCCACATAGTGGGGGAAATTTCCCAAAAAACACTTTATGAAAAAGGAAATTTTTAATTTAAAGGGGCACCACCAAAACGCCTCTAACAAGATTTTCTATCTTGGTGTCGGAGTGATCAAAAGGGGTTAATTAGCCCTGCCTTTCATAAAGACAGATAACTCCTGTGTCTCAAAATGTGTGACTTTTAACTAACCTTTTTCGCGGGGCCGACTTTTCCTGTAAAAGGAAAGGTTATGGCCTGTGTCCCTTGGTTTCAGAATGTAGTCATCCGTCTGTTGGGCCCCTTGGAGGGGGAGACTCCAATTTCGTTCTTACAGGGGGGCTTTATTTTTTGGGACCTGGGGGGGGGATTCACTTAAAGAAAGGGTTTCCCCTTGGGATTTTAAATATTTCCCTTCATTTTTTTTTTCCCTCTTTGGGTTTTCCAAATGCCCCGTTTTTGGGGCAGAAATTTTAAAAAATCCTTTGGGGGAACATTTTCCTTTTTTAAAACTTGAATATTTTCCAAAAACGGGAAATTTAAATACCCCCAGTTTGGAAAAACGCACCGCATACGCCTTTAAAAAACTTTGAATTTTTTGGGGGTTTTTTTCCAAAAAGGGCCTTTTTACTTTCCCTTTACTCGTATCTGGTGGCTATCTCATAATGATAGCTATCGACGCAGTTTCTATTAGCGTTGGGGCTAAACTTTTTTCCGATAAGGTAAGTATGTATGTAGGTCGTCCTTTCAAAAAAATTGGGAAAAAAAATTCTTCTTTTAAAAAATAAATTTGAAAAAGGGGAAATTTCCCACTTTTATTGCAATTTAAAAGCCCTAAGCCATCTTTTAAAAATGCTCCCTGTTTCCCTCGGGCAAACTTTTCCCCGGGACTGCTTTTGGGTTTTGGCGCGGGAAAAGTCCGGAATGCCCCTTTTGGGTTTAAATAGCAGGCAACAAGTCGTAAGGGCCCAAATACAGTTTTCCTTTATTGTCTCATATGGGGGAGTACTGGTCTAAGGGTAAGAAGGGGCCGTGCTAGCCTGTGTTTTTCCCCCATCAAGGTAGTGTGTATCAGGGCCGCCCAATGTTCCCCCAGGGGCCCCTTCTAATTTGAGGGGCCCGGTTTTCAAAGGGTTTCCCCAAAAAAAGCGGTTTGGGGGGTTTTCTTCACAAATCTGGGAAAACCCTGGCGGCCGCTTGATGAACATTGAACGTCTGGCTCTTTGGGGTCGGCGAGATTCAATTTTTCCCCCGGGTTTTAGTTGTCTATACGTTTGTGGATTCTCTTTCAAAACTTTTTCATGTTTAAAAATTACGTTGGGCTTTAATGTAGTAGTTTTTTAATATCAAGAAGCGTTCAAACTCTCGAATTGTTCCGGAAAAGTGGAAATTTGGAGGAATTTGAATGGGGGTTCCACTGGAAAAAAATTGGGAAATTTTTCCCCACAAAGGGCTCTGGGGTTTCCCTCAAAAGTAGAGAATTTGGGTTTTTCCTGGTTCTACCCGGTTAAGTCTAGGGTTTCCCAAGTGGTCTGAGCTTTAGGAAAGAAAACTGGGCTTGGAAATCTTTGGTCCCCGTTGATTGTCCCTTTGTAGCTACTGGGAAAGGGATTTTCATCTCATTTAAATGAGACTGTGGGCAAATTGGGGAAATTAGATTTCATTATCTTCTAAAACCTCACCGGGGTTTTTTTCTGGGCTTCTGGAAAAAGGGAAATTCCCCAATTTAAAAGCCCGTAGGGGAACAGAAGTATAGTGGTTTTCCCTAACCCTTAAATCCGAGGGGCTTTTCTATTTCCAACAAGTTTGTAACTTTAAACCCTATTCCGGTCGTTCAACTGTAAGGTCTTCTAACCTGGCGGATTTAAATTTGCCATATTTTATAAGTCGTATTTCAAGGTTCAGGGCTCCCCGGGCAAATAGGTCCCCATTTTTACGATAAACTTTATAAAAACCCCAGCGTTGTTTGTCTAAAAGGGGAAATTTTTCAAGGGGAAAAATTTTTCTCCTCCTACGGAATAAGGTTTTAGGGAGATCAAAAAACCAAATTTTTAAAAGGAAACTTTTAAAACAGAAAAGTATTGTTAAAGACAAAAATATTTTGGGGGTTCTTATTTTTTAATTTTATATATAAGACTTTTTATATTAAATTAAAGATGAAGACCCTTCAATTTTTGTTGCAAAGAACCCTTTTTATATTTCCCCTTGACAAAAATTACATTTTTTCCATTTTCTAAGGGATTGGTTAAGGTTACCAAACTTGGAAATCTTCCCCCAACGGGGAACTTTTGTTTTTAAAGGGAAAAAAACCCCCAAATTTTTGGTACTTTAAAACGAGTTAAAATTGGGGTTTAAACTGTGGAGGGCCCTTTCTACACAGAGAGAAGTGCTGTTTAAATGTTTAATCTACCCCCCCTGACGTCCCCTCGCTTCGGGGTAGTTAAAGTGAGGCCAAAAAAATTGGGGTTTTTAAACCCCTTTTCCACAACAGAATAAATATATCCCTATAATGAAAAAAGGGAAAAAGGGGAAAATGAATATTTAATTTTTATAAAACCGATTTTCTCTCTTTTGGGATTTGCCTTTTGTTTTTAAACTTAAGTTTTAAATTTTTAAACCGCCCCTAATGCTATGGGATATAAATGGCTTTGGGCCCTGCGGCCCCTTTTTCCTGTATTTTTTTTACCTCGGGAGAAAGCTTAAAAATTTCTAAATAAATAAATAAAAATAAACAAAAAAATAATCCAATATTATTAGAAAAATGAGAAATATGAAAGACATATATTTTAATGCATCCTTTTGCGTAACAGCATGCATAGTTCCTTTTTATAAAGGCAAAGGGGACAAAAGAGAGTGCAAAAATTACAGGGGATAAGTCTGTTGGGTATACCTGGTAAAGTGTATGGTAGAGTTAATTATTGAAAGAATTAAGAGTAAGACGGAGAATAGGATAGCAGATGAACAAGGAGGCTTTAGGAAAAGTAGGGGGTGTGTGGACCAGGTGTTTACAGTGAAACATATAAGTGAACAGTATTTAGATAAGGCTAAAAAGGTCTTTGTGGGATTTATGGATTTGGAAAAGGCGTATGACAAGGTGGATAGGGGGGCAATGTGGCAGATGTTGCAGGTGTATGGTGTAGGAGGTAGGTTACTGTAAGCAGCGAAGAGTTTTTACGAGGAGAGTGAGGCTCAAGTTAGAGTATGTAGGAAAGAGGGAAATTATTTCCCAGTAAAAGTAGGCCTTAGACAAGGATGTGTGATGTCACCGTGGTTGTTTAATATATTTATAGATGAGGTTGTAAGAGAAGTAAATGCGAGGGTCTTGGCAAGAGGCGTGGAGTTAAAAGATAAAGAATCACACATAAAGTGGGAGTTGTCACAGCTGCTCTTTGCTGATGACACTGTGCTCTTGGAGATTCTGAAGAGAAGTTGCAGAGATTGGTGGATGAATTTGGTAGGGTGTGCAAAAGAAGAAAATTAAAAGTGAATACAGGAAAGAGTAGGGTTATGAGGATAACAAAAAGATTAGGTGATGAAACATTGGATATCAGATTGGAGGGAGAGAGTATGGAGGAGGTGAATGTATTTAGATATTTGGGAGTGGACGTGTCAGCGGATGGGTCTATGAAAGATGAGGTGAATCATAGAATTGATGAGGGGAAAAAGGTGAGTGGTTCACTTAGGAGTCTTTGATTATAATAATAATAATAATAATAATAATCACTTAGGAGTCTGTGGAGACAAAGAACTTTGTCCTTGGAGGCAAAGAGGGGAATGTATGAGAGTATAGTTTTACCAACGCTCTTATATGGGTGTGAAGCATGGGTGATGAATGTTGCAGCGAGGAGAAGGCTGGAGGCAGTGGAGATGTCATGTCTGAGGGCAATGTGTGGTGTGAATATAATGCAGAGAATTCGTAGTTTGGAAGTTAGGAGGAGGTGCGGGATTACCAAAACTGTTGTCCAGAGGGCTGAGGAAGGGTTGTTGAGGTGGTTCGGACATGTAGAGAGAATGGAGCGAATCAGAGTGACTTCAAGAGTGTATCAGTCTGTAGTGGAAGGAAGGCGGGGTAGGGGTCGGCCTAGGAAAGGTTGGAAGGAGGGGTAAAGGAGTTTTGTGTGCGAGAGGCTTGGACTTCCAGCAGGCATGCGTGAGCGTGTTTGATAGGAGTGAATGGAGACAAATGGTTTTTAATACTTGACGTTCTGTTGGAGAGCGAGCAAAGTAACATTTATGAAGGGATTCAGGGAAACTGGCAGGCTGGACTTGAGTCCTGGAGATGGGAAGTACAGTGCCTGCACTCTGAAGGAGGGGTGTTAATGTTGCAGTTTAAAAACTGTAGTGTAAGCACCTTCTGGCAAGCCAGTGATGGATTGAATGATGGTGAAAGTTTTTCTTTTTCGAGTCACCCTGCCTCGGTGGCCACCCTGCCTTAGTGGCCACCCTGCCTTGGTGGCCACCATGCCTTGGTGGCCACCCTGTCTTGGTGGCCACCCTGCCTTGGTGGGAATCGGCCAGTGTGATAATAAAAATAAATACTTGTAAATATTTAATATTACTCTTGCTGAAGGAAAATATTTTTAAAGACATTCAGTTGTGTTCTGATGCTTGATGACCTGTATACCCAGGATAACAGAGCTTATT
The DNA here is from genome assembly GCF_026875155.1 of Cherax quadricarinatus. Classification (NCBI taxonomy): domain Eukaryota; kingdom Metazoa; phylum Arthropoda; class Malacostraca; order Decapoda; family Parastacidae; genus Cherax; species Cherax quadricarinatus. Next base: position 9,595 of record NW_026465996.1, read on the forward strand.
GTGCCTTGGTTGTAATGATCATTATTGATCTTTACTCTCTTAGTAATGATCATTAATGATCGTTACTGTCTCAGTAACGATCATTATTGATCTTTACTGCATCAGTAATTTTGTTTATTGATCTTCAATGTCTTAGTAATGATCATTATGATCTTTACTGTCTTAGCAATGATCATTATTGATCTTTTACTGTCTTAGTAATAATCATTATTGTCTTTAACTGTCTTAGCGATGATCATTATTGATCTCTACAGTCTCAGTAATGATCATTATTGATCTCTACTGTTTCAGTAATGATCATTATTGATCTTTAATGTCTCTGTAATGATTTATATTGATCTTTACTGTCTAAGTAAGATCATTATTGATCTATACTCTCTCAGAAATGATCATTATTGATCCTTACTGTCTTAGTAATGACCATTACTGACATTACTGTGTCATTAATGATCATTATTGATTTTGGGACTCTCACAGTAATGATCTTTATGAGCTCTGTATCTTAGTAATATCATTTTTGATCTCTATTTTTCTCAGTATTGACCCTTTATTAATCTTTACTGTCTTAGTAATTATCATTATTGATCTTACTGTCTAAGTAAAGATCATTATTGACCTTTACTGTCTCAGTAATGAACATTATTGATATTTACTGTCTTAGTAAAAAATAAATAATGATCATTACTTAGACAGTAGAGATCAATAATGATCATTGCTGAACAGTAAAGATCAATAATGTCATTACTGAGACAGTAAAGATCAATAATGATCTTTACTAAGACAGTAAATATCAATAATGATCTTTATGGAGGAAGTAAAGATCAAAAATGATCATTACTTAGACAGTAGAGATCAATAAGATCATTGCTAAACAGTAAAGATCAATAATGATCATTACTGAACGTAAAAAACAATAATGATCATTACTGAGACAGTAAAGATCAATAATGATCATTACTGAGACAGAAAAGATCAATAATGATCATTACTGAGACAGTAAAGATCAATAATATCATTACTGTCTCAGTAATGATCATTATTGATCTTTATTCTCCCGTAATGATCAGTTTTGATCTTTAATGCCTCCATAATGATCATTATTGATCTTTACTGCCCTTAGTAATGTTTATTATTGATCTTTAATGTCTTATTAATGATCTTTATCGATCTTTTTTTTCTTAGTTATGATCATTTTTTTTTATATTTTATTTAAACCAATACAGTAACATAAATATAAAAATAAAAGGAAACATAGGGATCTCATCCTGAAGGTTCGGCCATTGACATAAGAAAACCAAACAAATAATAAACTAACACAAATGGATTGCACCTATACTTGCAAGATATAGCTGTATAACATACAAAATAACTTACGGCAATAAAAATAGCTACAAATAAACACCGTAACAGGGTCATGAACTAACATATATAAACATTCAATGACTCAAAACCTAACTTACATATAAATTTTACATTTAACATGACATATGACAAAGACTCATACAATTGAAAATAATATATACAAGAAAATGTAACAGTTACTTCCAGCCTTCTCATTAATCAATAAACCAAAACCTAACATCATAATCCTACTAGAACATCTACATGCTTATCCCTAACATTACAGCTTAACATTACCAAAATACAAATAAACATACAAAGATAACAGCTTAGATCTCAAACCGACTCATTTCCTTTGCAATTAAACCCATATACAACAATCTCACACACAAAAGGAATGCGTCTAAAAAAAAAAAAAAAAAAAAAAAAAACTTACTTCATATGGTAAAGAACGATACCGTTGTATAATGCTATACAAAGTGCATTGAAATGACAATTGAAACAAAGTAATGAAAGGGAACATACAACAAGCATGTGTTGAATATATATAAACCTACACATCACATACACCACAGTACTATCTTTGTATAACACCTTTGAGGACAAAAGGAGAATCCAGACATACTTAGATCATGCCTTGTGTCACCTCAAACCATCAAACACACAAATACTGTGAGATGTACCCTCTCACACATTATACACACAATCATGTAGTGTTTACCTGGAGTTTACCTGGAGAGAGTTTCGGGGGTCAACGCCCCCGCGGCCCGGTCTGTGACCAGGCCTCCTGGTGGATCAGCGCCTGATCAACCAGGCTGTTGCTGCTGGCTGCACGCAAACCAACGTACGAGCCACAGCCCGGCTGATCAGGAACTGTCTTTAGGTGCTTGTCCAGTGCCAGCTTGAAGACTGCCAGGGGTCTGTTGGTAATCCCCCTTATGTGTGCTGGGAGGCAGTTGAACAGTCTCGGGCCCCTGACACTTATTGTATGGTCTCTTAACGTGCTAGTGACACCCCTGCTTTTCTTTGGGGGGGATGGTGCATCGTCTGCCAAGTCTTTTGCTTTCGTAGTGAGTGATTTTCGTGTGCAAGTTTGGTACTAGTCCTCTAGGATTTTCCAGGTGTATATAATCATGTATCTCTCCCTCCTGCGTTCCAGGAATACAGGTTTAGAAACCTCAAGCGCTCCCAGTAATTGAGGTGTTTTATCTCCGTTATGCGCGCCGTGAAAGTTCTCTGTACATTTTCTAGGTCGGCAATTTCACCTGCCTTGAAAGGTGCTGTTAGAGTGCAGCAATATTCCAGCCTAGATAGAACAAGTGACCTGAAGAGTGTCATCATGGCTTTGGCCTCCCTAGTTTTGAAGGTTCTCATTATCCATCCTGTCATTTTTCTAGCAGATGCGATTGATACAATGTTATGGTCCTTGAAGGTGAGATCCTCCGACATAATCACTCCTAGGTCCTTTGACGTTGGTGTTTCGCTCTATTTTGTGGCCAGAATTTGTTTTGTACTCTGATGAAGATTTAATTTCCTCATGTTTTACCATATCTGAGTAATTGAAATTTCTCATCGTTGAACTTCATATTTGTTTTCTGCAGCCCACTGAAGATTTGGTTGATGTCCGCCTGGAGCCTTGCAGTGTCTGCAATGGAAGACACTGTCATGCAGATTCGGGTGTCATCTGCAAAGGAAGACACGGTGCTGTGGCTGACATCCTTGTCTATGTCGGATATGAGGATGAGGAACAAGATGGGAGCTAGTACTGTGCCTTGTGGGACAGAGCTTTTCACCGTAGCTGCCTCGGACTTTACTCTGTTGACGACTACTCTCTGTGTTCTGTTAGTGAGGAAATTATAGATCCATCGACCGACTTTTCCTGTTATTCCTTTAGCGCGCATTTTGTGCGCTATTACGCCATGTAACAACACTACTTACATATTATATTCAATACCTTCTGAAAAACAATGTGAATAACATATCTTACACAACTACCCAGACCAAACTCATATCACAAAAGAAGCTTATTTATTATATTACCAAACATGCCACACATCTAGAAACCCATCAGTTACACAACCCAGGGCAACATGGGTTTAGAACAGGTCGCTCCTGTCTCTCTCAACTACTGGATCACTACGACAAGGTCCTAAATGCACTAGAAGACAAAAAGAATGCAGATGTAATATATACAGACTTTGCAAAAGCCTTCGACAAGTGTGACCATGGCGTAATAGCGCACAAAATGCGCGCTAAAGGAATAACAGGAAAAGTCGGTCGATGGATCTATAATTTCCTCACTAACAGAACACAGAGAGTAGTCGTCAACAGAGTAAAGTCCGAGGCAGCTACGGTGAAAAGCTCTGTTCCACAAGGCACAGTACTAGCTCCCATCTTGTTCCTCATCCTCATATCCGACAGACAAGGATGTCAGCCACAGCACCGTGTCTTCCTTTGCAGATGACACCCGAATCTGCATGACAGTGTCCTTCCATTGCAGACACTGCAAGGCCCAGGCGGACATCAACCAAATCTTTCAGTGGCTGCAGAAAACATATGAAGTTCAACGATGAGAAATTTCAATTACTCAGATATGTAAACATGAGGAAATTAAATCTTCATCAGAGTACAAAACAAATTCTGGCCACAAAATAGAGCGAAACACCAACGTCAAAGACCTGGAGTGATTATGTCGGAGGATCTCACCTTCAAGGACCATAACATTGTAAACAATCGCATCTGCTAGAAAAATGACAGGATGGATAAGAGAACCTTCAAAACTAGGGAGGCCAAACCCATGATGACACTCTTCAGGTCACTTGTTTCTATCTGGGTGGGTATTGCTGCACTCTAACAGCAAACCTTTCAAGGCAGGGGAAATTGCCGACCTAGAAAATGTACAGAGAACTTTTACGGCGCGCATAACGAAGATAAAACACCTCAATTACTAGGAGCGCTTGAGGTTTCTAAACCTGTATTCCCTGAACGCAGGAGGGAGGATAATGTTTTTTACACCTGGAAAAAACCGAGGGGCTATACCCAACTTCACACGAAAAT
>NW_026465997.1:0-13300 GCF_026875155.1 Cherax quadricarinatus
TAGGTATGGAATATAAGTGAAGGTATAGTGTGAGAAGAGAAATTTTGCGGCACTAGTATCTATCTTGGAGAGGACCCCCAACTGTTTTGGATACTTTTTTGGTTAGTGTTGGATGGGGGTGCTGAAATTCAGGTTGTTGTAAAAGGTATAGGCTTAGTAATTTCCCCTCTTAGTCTGGAAATTTAGAGTGTTGTCGTTTTAAGTTGATTTGTGCATTCCTCTCGCAACAAACATAAATAGTAGGTTTTGTCGTGTTAAGCAAAAGTTTTTTGGCTGTAAACCAGTCTATTTTTTGTCACTCCTCGTTAAAAATGGGTTGAGGGGGGCAAGATTAGGGTGAGAGATGCATAAGTCGTGTCCAAAGGGAAATGGGTTCGGGTGTTGGGAAGGTTTGGAAGATCATTGATGTAGAGGAAAGCAGGGGACCAAGGACACTTCCTCGAACTCCATATCAAGGGGCTGTGTTTTGATGCGTGTCTTTAAATGGACATCGATACCTATTAGAAAGGGTAAGATTTGAAATAAGCAAGCCATGGCCTCTTATACCATAATGGTCAAGTTTGTGGAGTAGGTGTCGTGGCTACTTTCAAAAGTTTTCTTAGGTCAATAAAAATTTGGGAAAAAAAGCCCTCCAATCCGCCGGGGGTGGGGAACTTTTTACTGCGGGGCATGGGAAAATGGACTTCCAAGAGGCGTTCCCACAGTCACCACTGAGTCCCAGATTTTTTTCAGGGGGTGCACACCCACCACTAAACCCCATTCCCTCATGGGGCCTCCCACCCTCTCCCGCTTGATTTAAAGCTGCTAGAATTTATCGTATAGATACTCAAAACACGGTATCTCCCAGACGTATAATCGATCCGACAGTCAAGGGTGCCCGGGTCCTGGTGCTAAACCCCGCTTCACACACGGAGGACCCGGGGTTGATTCCGGGCGGGGGAAAACTTTTCGACACTTTCCTTTACACCTGTTGTCCTGTTCACCTAGCAGCAAATGGTACCGGGTTTTAGCCCTGTGGGTCACATCCGGGGGGACAAATTAAGGACCCCAAGGGAAAATAATTAACAGCCTCGATAGGGCACGACTTTCTGGGTATCCGGGTGGCTAACCCCCGGGGTTTTAAAAAATCCGAACGAAATTTTATTTATCTTCCCTTAAAGGGGGTTAAATTTAAGTGTATCTAACCTAACCACTCTGTAATCTGGCAAACTCACTAATCCGGCACACTACAGGTCCCAATAGCCAGTTATGATGGCCAAACCTGTACCTTATTATACAACAGGGGAACCCAAATTTCGAATTTAAATCCGTTCCGGAGCTAGTTCTAAATTCGAAAAGTCTGAAATTCGAACAATATTTCCCTAAGAAATAATGGGAAAAACAATTTTAAACCTTTTCCCGGAACCCAAAAAAATTTACAAAAAAAAAACATTTTATAGAGATTTAATAAGTTTTACATACACACAACAAATGCTATAGTCTTTAACCCTTTTTAGGTTTTGGGCGTACTAACTCTCTTACTATATGCATAAAATTTTACCCTCAAAAACCCCGGAAAAGGGTGGGAGGCCTCCAATAAAGAAGGGTCATGTGGTCAGTGTGCACAGTATAAAAAAAAAACCTGCAGCACACATGCATAATGGGAAAAAAAAAAAAATTCACCGTTTTTTTTTCTAAACAGCGACTTGCACTGTATTTTCGTATGGTATTTATTGTTGTATTCTATTTTCGGGCTCATTTTATAAATGGGAAAACATATCCAGAAATCAGATGGGTTTTCACTGGGTTTTACAAGAAAATACCTAAATTGAGCTCAAAGTACAGAAAATTTTTTATTTTTACCAAATTCAAAAATAAACAAACCTGCCCAAACGCCAAAACACGCAACTGGGGAGTCAACATTCTTTTTTCAATGCGCCAATATGATTTTTCCATTTTTTACACAAAGCAGTAGCTGCATAACACAAATCTTCTATTTTTTGGGAGAATAAAAAATTTAAAATGGAAAGCAAAAGAATGAAAGGGGCCTTTAACGTGACTAATGAACAGAAGAAATGTCTTTTTAGTGCCAAAGTATTTCTTTTTTTTTTCTGGACCCATTCGGGAAAATTTGGGATTTTTTTTAAATTTGGTGAAATTGGGAAAATTGCTAAATTTTGACCACTGTATTGGATATTTAAAATGGTAAATGGGGGGTGTCTTGCACTCATTCAATAGAAAAATGTAGTTTTTAGCTAAAAATTTTATTTTTTGTCGACTAGTAAGAGGGAAAGGCCGAAAAGGGGGCTAAATTTGGGCAAAAAACGCCGATGCGTAAACATCGCCGAGACCGCTAACTTTTCCCAAAAGCAAATTCCAAAGTTTTTCCCCCAATCCATAATTTTGGTGTCATTTTGGGTCGGAAAAGATTTTCTACTTTTCATAAAAAAAAAAATTTTTATTTTTTTTTTTTTTTTTTAAAATTTGGGCCCACCCTGATACGAGTTTCGAAGGGCCCGCGACCCTCAAAGGGGTTAAATTTGTATAGTAATATAAAAAAACATTTTACTTACCTTTAATTTTAAGATTGGGATGGCATCTGGAAGATAGGGAGGAGGAAGAGAGAGTTGGGGGTTTTGTTTTGGGAAAGGGGAAACCCCCCCCCCATGAGGACTTTCGGTATCAAAGTCCTCTCTGGGGTTGCTTCCCTTCTCTGTATTTTAATGCCACTAGGACCAGCTTGAGAGTCATTGGACCCCTGTCTCACAAAATAACTGTCTACAGTCCTCTGTTTCTGTCTCACAAAATAACTGTCTACAGTCCTCTGTTTCTGTCTCACAAGATAACTATCCACAGTCTGTTTCTGTCTCACAAAATAACTGTCCACAATCGTGTTTGTCTCACAAAATAACTCCACAGTTGTCTGTTTCTGTCTCACAAAATAACTGTCCGCAATCGTCTGTTTGTCTCACAAAATAACTCCACAGTTGTCTGTTTCTATCTCACAAAATAACTCCACAGTCGTCTGTTTCTGTCTCACAAAATAACTGTCCACAGTTGTCTGTTTCTGTCTCACAAAATAACTGTCCACAGTTGTCTGTTTCTGTCTCAAAATAACTGTCCACAATCGTCTGTTTGTCTCTCAAAATAACTCCACAGTCGTCTTTTTCTGTCTCACAAAATAACTGTCCAGTCGTCTGTTTCGTCTACAAAAAACTGTCCACGCCTCTGTACCCTGGCAAGCTCAACAAGTCTCACCCAATCTCATACTCTGAAATTTTTTCCTTCTTCACACTTGGTTTTCTCCTTCTTTACCACGGGGGTACCTAAAAGTTTTTTGGGCCCCCGGGCCCTTATTTCACACCCCAAAAGTAATGTAAATTATGTAAACAGGCGATAAAAAACTGTGCACTTTGGGGGTCACAAGTGACATGGTCCTTAGCAAATAGATAAATTAAAACCTAAAAAATCCCCAGGCCCTGATAACTGTATGAAAGGGTTCAAAAGGAAATGAAAGAGGAGCTTAGCACATTTTGGCTAATTTTTTCAACATATCATACAAACTGGCAGGTCCCAGATAAGGGAAAATGGCAAATGTATCCCTATTTCAAAAACGGGTGACAGGTCCTTAGTTTCGAACATAGCCCAATAACCCTAACCTCCATAGGGGGAAAATTTATGGAATCAATAATTGCCGAGGCCATTCGTACCCACTTAAAAAAGTAAATTAATAAACGAATCTCAGCAGGGTTTTTACAAAGGGGCTTTCCTCCCCTTACGAATTTTTTTAAACTTTTTTCACTAAGGTATTTGAGGAGGTGATTGGTAATGATTAAATTTTGTGTATAGGATTTCGAAAAGGGCTTTTGACGGGTCCCACTCAGGTATTGGGGAAAAATTAAAGCACATGGAATAGGAGGAAAATTTTTTCCTGGATAGAGGATGGTTGACAAATAGGAGCAGAGATTTTTCATAAATGGGGGAAAAATCAGAGGGGGGGAAGGTCAGAGCGGTTTTCCACAGGGTCGTGTTGGGCCCCCTGTGTTCACAATCTACAAAGACATAGATGAGGGCAAAAAAGAGCGACATGGGCAAGTTTCCCGATGACACCAAAATAGGCCTGAATTCATTCTGACGAGGACTTTGGGCACCCCGGGGAAGATTTGAATAGACTGATGCAGTGGCGGAAAAGTGGCAGATGCTTTTAAATATAGACAAATCCCAAAGTTCAAATGTTGGACAGGACAAAAACCCCTGCCAATAAAAACAAAAATGTAGATCTTAAAAATCGGTTTGCAAAAAATGATTTAGGAGTTCTGGTAGCAGTAATTAAACCAAGACAACGTGCATAAGTGTTCGCATAAAGTAATAAAACCTTGGCTTCTATCAAAAAAGCTAAAAAATGGGAGCCCTCGGTTTGTTCTAATCTAAATCCTTGGTTAGGCCTCATTTGATTTGCTGCACAGTTTTGGTCACCGTATTACAGAATGGATATAAATTCTGGGGGAAAATGTAAAAAGGAGGATGACAAAGATGCCCCAGTATCAGAAACCTTCCCTATGAGGAAGACAAAGGGCCCTAAAACTGCCTCTCTAGAAAGAGTAAAATTTGGGGGGGTATGATTGAGGTGTAAAAATGGAAGACGGAATAAATAAAGGGGAGTAAATATGTGCTGAAAAAAATTAGCCCAGAAGGTCGCGCAAAGGTTTTAAATTGGAAAAATTCAGTTAGGAAAGGGTATAGGAAAGACTGGTTTGGTAATGAGTTGTGGATAGTGGAAAAAAACTCCCAAGTACCGTTATTTGGGGGGGGAGAAAAATTTGTTGCTTTAAAAATAGGTTGGATAAAAAACTGATGAGTGGGGGGGTGTTGGTTAACCCATAGCTTGTGTAACGGGCGGTTTCCGTGTTCCCCCCCTTAAGTCAATGTACCTGACCTGATAGGGTTGGGGGCTTTGGCTTAAGCCCGGGAGGAGATTGGACCTGCCTCCAGGGGCCCGTAGGGGCCCTTTGCAGGTTCCTTCGTTCTTAGTTTTGTTTTTCTTTTGTAAACGCAATTAACCCCTTTTACTGCCGGCCTTTATAATTCGGAGGTTTTTGGTTGAGATATATATCATAAATTCTAGCGGGTTCAAATCAAGCAGGAAAAGGGTAGGCCCCCATGGAGAATGGGTCCCCGTTGGTCAGTGTGCACCTATAAAAAAAATCCCGGACCCGTGCATAAAGAGAAAAAAAAAACTCCGACCTTTTTTTTTTAATTAAAAAGCCCCACTTTGTGGTCTTTCCTATAGTATTTATGGTTGTATTCATGTTTTCTTGGTCTATTTGAAGAAAGGAAAGCATATTTAGAAATAGAGGGGATTTTGATTGATTTTACTATAAAAGAACCCGGAAATGGAGTTAAAGTAGGGGATGTTTGATTTTTTCCAAAGTTCAAAAAAAATAAACCAAAAGATGTCATTGTCCCAAAAAATGCCAACTAGCCATTTTAAAATGCAACATGTTGGGGTTACATTATTTATAAAAATTTTTACAGTTTGCGTAGTCTGCTAATGTAAGTTTCTATTTTTTTTTTTGAATAAAAATTCAAAATGGAAAGCAAGAGTAATATAGAGGGGCCCGGGAAAACTGTGAACAAAAAAAAAAAAAGTTTTTTTGAGCCCGGAATGCTCATTGTTTATTTGGACCTTATTTTTAAATTGTCATATTTTTTTAAATTTTCGTGAAATTGGCCAAATTGCAATTTCTGACCAATTATTGGGTAGTTTAAATCGGGAAAATGGCAGTTTTTTTTGTACTCAAATGGGGTTTAAAGAATAGCATGGTTTGGGAGGGGGCAAGGATTAGCCGAAATAGGGCTCAAGTGGTCGAAATCCTATTTGTAAAAATTTGCCCAGGTTGAACTTTGCGAGGCATAATTCCATCATTTTTCCCTCAAATTTTGTTTTTTTTTTTTGTCATTACAATCGGGAAAAAGATTCTCTATCATTTCATAAGAAAATAATATTTTTTTTTTTTTTTTTTTTTTAAATTTTCCGACACCAGGAGACACCTCAGGATTGGGGTTTGCGACAGTCAAGGGGTTAAATAATCATAAAATGTGTGAATGAGATCGCAGGTTAGTGTTCACTCAAGCATAAACAAAGCTAGACTGCTCACGGCGCCTGCACGGGGACGCGGACAGAGTGGGCCAGCGGACAGGTCCCGTACATACTTAACCCTTAACCTTTTCAGGGTCCAGAGGCCAAATTTCAAAGTGTGCACCAGGGTCCAAGAATTTTCAAAAAAAAAAATTTGTAATTTTTTCTTATGAAATGGTAGAGAATTTTTTCTGAAGGTAATAAAGCAAAAGGTAGGAAATTTGATGGAAAATTGACGAAATTATGCTCTCGCCCAGTCAACTGTTTCAGCTACAAAATAAAGTTCTAGTGGCGTTCTAGTGGTACACTCTGTAATTATTATTTTACTACATGTAAACCACACAATAACCAAATTCTGTAAACTCAGCATTGTAATACTTATAGAGAATAAACTTTGAATTGAATTGAATTGAAATAGGTAATTATTGGCCAATTTAACAGAAAGTTCAAAATATTCCAATTTCAAAAAAGGGTCCAGAATAAACAATGCAGGCATTCTTGGCATTAAACTAACATTTCCTCTGTTCATTAGTTATGTTTTCAGGCTTTACAAATGAATTCCATTTTGATTTTTTATTCACATAATGAAGGAGGGGTGTTAATGTTGCAGTTTATAAACTGTAGTGTAAAGCACCCTTCTGGCAAGACAGTGATGGAGTGAATGATGGTGAAAGTTTTTCTTTTTCGGGCCACCCTGCCTTGGTGGGAATCGGCCAGTGTGATAATAAAAAAAAAAAAATAATGAATTTTTATCCAAATCAAAAAATAGAAGATTTACTGTTATGCAATATTGTAATAATTGTATAAATATCATCAACACATTTGTGAATGTATATTAGACCCACCAGCTGGCGTGTATTAGACGTGTGAGGTCATATGTTTACTCTTGAACATCAACAAAAATTTAACATTTCCGCTACTTTGAGCTCAGTTTCAAGCCATTTCCGGTACTAAAACCAATCAAAATCATCTCTATTTCTATCAAATGAGACCAGGAAATCACAAATACAACTATAAAAAACATATGAAAAAACACTGCAAAGTCACTGTTTTAATCGAAAATCACGGTCTCAGTTTTTTCTCTCATTATACACTGTGTGCTGCAGGATTTGTTTCATGTGGTGCACACATACCACATAGATGCATTCTCTCATATCTAGGCTCAAATTTTACCACTCACAGCTTACAGAGTGCGCTGAGCACATGGCGTAGATCTACGGTTTGGACCCTGACCGTAAAACCGTAGATCTATGGCACAGACCCTGAAAGGGTTAAACTGTCCAAACGTACTTCTATGTTCACGTGCATAGCGCTCCGACCTTGATTTTCCTCATTTGAAAGCATATAAAAATAACGTAGATCTACGTTCGGAGCCTGCCGCACGTCAACGTATAAACTACGTTTGGACATTTTAAGGGTTAAGTGTTGGAACAGTAGTAATATGAAATATTTGTACCTCTGTGTGTTTATGTGATTGTCAACGTTTTGTAAACAATGCACTGATGACACTGTTAGTGCAGGTATTGTGTTGAATGCAATGGGTCAATATATGTACATTGTGCATGATGTGGGTCCTGTGGACCACGAAAGTTATCTGTAAATATAAAAAAATTAGAAAACCCCAGAAAAAGTACAAAAAATAACAATAAAAAATGTGTAGTGTGCGGCAACCGCTAGTGGGAATTTTTTATTGTCATCAGAAAAATGTACTCTTTAATTGATAAGATTTTTTTTTTATTTGGACACAGTAATTTTAATTTTGGGGCTTTGGAAAGTGAAAAGGTTAAGGAGGAAGAGAGTTTCTCTCGTACCATGACAGTTCCCTGTCTCCTCCTTTAAGAGAGACTCCCACAACTTTTTCCTCTCCAGAGTTGCTTGATGCCCCCACACATCTGTAGTATTCACTTTCAGTCACCTCTGTGTCTAACCCTTATGCAGTCCTTGCATCTGACATTTCTAAACCCCATTGTCTATTACTATTCTTCCTTCCTTCTTTGTCTTTTCACCGTTGTGTTTCTCCATGTATACAACCTACTTTGGCTAAACCTTCACCTGATACACTTCTGCATCTCCAAAGTTCAAAACTCCTTCAGCCACTAAACTGAATATCATTCCTCCACACTTCTTTTCCTACCTCTGAGTCTAGCCCCTTATTTCCTACTGCATCATTAACAGTTGTGGAAGTTCATGCACCCTATGTACTGCCACTTTCCCCCTCCTGTCCCCACTCCACTTTCTTCCTGCTGTGCTATCTCTTAACATTGCTTTGTCTTCACCTTCTTTGACATCTACTAAAGTCTACATCTTCTGACTCAAGCATTATGCTTCCTGCAGCTTCCTTGTCAGCTGAAACAGTTTTAAAAATAATAATATCTTTATTTACTACAGGAAACATGTACATGGTATACAGGCCTAGCTGACATCAGTGACATACTAATACATAGAAAGTCCCTTGTTATGCCCAGCATTTCTGGCAAATTAAGTCCATGTCCCAGGATGCAACCCACACCAGTCGACTAACTCCTAGGTACCCATTTTACAGAGGGTGAACATAGACAACCGGTGTGAAGAAACACAGACCTTTTTCCGTGTGAACTGAGAGCTTTAGCGATAAGGCCACGGGCAAATGTTTTATCTCAATGAACCAATTTTAGCATTTGAGATAAAATCATTGATGGATACTGACCCACCTCCCTATACTTTACAATCTCACCTTCCACATCTACTATATTTATTAATACACTACAATCACTTCAGCAATTTAAATTTCTACCGCCACACATCACTCTACAGACCAGCGTAGTCCATAAATGACTCCTATTTATTGTTATCCCTCTACTCACAGAGCTTCAGGTGTTGCTTTCCCAATTTTTTCCCTATATGTGTCTGTTTACAAGAATTAAAATTGCACTCCACTGTTGGCTTCCCCCATCTAATGCTTTTTTTTTATTGTAAAAACTGGATCCTTGAGACTTTTTAATTTAAAGTGCGCTTCTTGTGCACGTTTGATGTACAGTATTCTTTTGGTTTGTTCATGCTTTACTATTTATCTACTTGAATAATAAATATGGTCTGCTCCCTTATCTTCACGATACTTTATCTATTTTGATGTCAATTTTCTGGTTCCCTTTCATCCACCATCCTTTATTTGATGTTTTAATGCGACATTTCTTCTGCGGGGCTTCTTACTGTTTCAGAGACCATTAGAGACTTTTCCAAAATTTTTCCCCCCCATGTTAACCCTTTGAGGGTCCAGGCCCCCCAATCGCAAAAGTGCCATAGGGTCCAAAAATTTTAAAAAAAAAATTTGCTATTGTTTTCTTTTGGAAATGGGAAAGAATCTTTTTTTTAAAAGGGTTTTACCTTCCTCACTTAGCGACTTACTCGTTTACCGACGATCAATTAAAACGGCTCTCTGTCAGTATCATTTCCTAAATAATGTTATTAGATGATTTTTATTCTTTCATTACTTATTCATAACGCTGATAAAAATTAAAATAATGTTACCAAAAAGTTATAAAAGGTCAAAAATGACATTAAAACAATATCAAAGATGGTTTTACACAAAACCCTGCCATTATAAAATGTCCTCATTAGCAACGAATTCGTTTCCGACATGGCTTAGGAATGGACTCCTCGTTAAGTGAGGGGAGGCTGTACATCAAACCTCGTTTCGTACATTGCAATAAATCATTTTCGAAAGAGGGGGTTTTAAAAAAAAAAAATGTCGTGGGTTTTTGTACATTTCTCGGTTTTTTGAAGACAATTTTTTTTCTGTTGGAATGAGACAAAGTGGCTAAGGTCACATGCTCAGGAATGGCACGGGGCAATGGGGCAAAGAGGGGGTATGATCAAAAAACTCACCCAAAGCACGTTTTGAAAGGGCTTTGAATCCTTTAAAAAAAATTTAACCTTGGAGTTTTGGAAAGGTTTTTCAATATCCCACCTGCTTAGGCTTATGACAAAGCCTGAGGGAAAAGTTCTTCCGGGATTATCAGTCAGCATGGAAGAAATTGGGGCCTACTTTTGACAGCCGGGGTTTTAAAAGGCTTTGGGGAGACCTACCCGGGTAAGGATTTTGTGCCGGGAAAGCCTTGGGGCCTAAGATGATGAAAAAGGGGGTGGATTTGGGAAATGACTAACTCACCAGAGAAGAACTTTTAGACCTCAGAAGGAGCAGCAACGGGTGCGTGGGAGCTTCATCAAGGAAGAGGGGGAAAAAAGAGTGGCCCATTTCACTTTTTCATGGAAATGGTGCTAAATGGCATAAAGTGCAGGGTTTTTCTGAAAAAACAATCCAGACATATGGGCATCTATTTTCTCTAGCATGTAAAATGATATGTAAAGTCTCAATTTGCCCAAAGGTTTTTAAAAGGGGGTTGAAACAAACCTCACTGGACGGTTTTTTTGCAAAAAAAGAACCAGGAGCCCCGAAAACATTAGCTTTTTTCCCGACAAGTAAGGGCGTTAAATTTTCATTTACTGTCATATTTTGTTAAATTTCATTTAGTAATATTTTTTAAAAGGTTTTCCCCGTCTGTGTAATTTAATACTTGTTTTTTTTATACAGTAGTTAGTACATTATTAAATATTATTATTTGTCCCTTTGGGGGCTGGAATGGATTTTCCTTATTCTTTATGGGAAAAATCGCTTTTTTTTTGTCGATTTTGGTTGTCGAATCAACCTTTGAAACCAAATTAAATTTAAAAACTAAGATTCCAGTAAATTTGATGGAAAATTGAGGGAAATTATGCTATTGTGAATTTTGTTGTATCAGCGATAGTTACGCATTGGAGTTTTTTGCCCATTTTGACATCTTTTTAGGCCAAACTCTTAGCTATTTCACTAGTATGCCATTGTTTCATCAATTGAGCACAAGAAATATATCAACTGCCCATTAAAGTGATCAGAAATTGGTAATTTGGGCCGTTTAAACACAAATTTTAAAATTTTCTAATTTCAAAATGGGGAAAAATAAAAACAATGCAGGCATTCTGGCACAAAAATAACTTTTTCCTCAGTTTATTAGTTATGTTTCCAGCTTTTCACATGAATTCCCCTTTTCATTTTTTATTCACTCAATAAATTTTTATTCACACCAAAAAATAAGAGATTTACTCTTATGCAATAAATTTTAAAATTGTATAAATAATATCAGTGCATTTATGAACACATATTAGACCCCCCAGTTGGGGATGTGATTTGTTTAAAACTTGAACATGGGCAAGATCTAAAATTTCTGCTACTTACCACATAGACCCATTCTCTCATATCTAGACCCAAATTTACTGTTAACCTATTATTTGAGTGAACTGGGCTCATTGTTATTTTATGGCATGGACCCTGGCCTTAAACCCATAGAACAATGGCATGGACCCTCAAGGGGTTAAAATACGGCAACCCCCACTAATTTTGACCTCACTCATTCTCTTCTTGCAAAAATCTTTTATATTTGCTCTTCTGTAGCATTGGACTTTGGTGTAGTACCAGATCTACATGATAGTGGTCATTTTCCATTTCTCTTTTCTTTTCATTCATAAACCCAACCTCTTTGTTGCTTATGTTGGCATTTGAGTGGGGAGATTAGGCCCTTTACTTTGAGGATCCTCCTCCATTAATTACAATTAATTTACATCCCCTCTTTTAACCACAGCCTCAGTTGCAGTCCTCAAACCTAGCTAGACATTCTCAGAAATGTGTACCCTAGTGGACTCCTGCTTGTACCTATGCAGTGTGATTAAAATGTGCTGTTGGGGTTCCTACTTTAAAACAGAAATCCAGAAACCCCTTCCCCATATTTTTAAAAAGTGAGGGTGGTTATATGACGTGTAATTCAAGAAACAAAACATACTTGTTGGCGAAATTATGTTTCTGCTGTCACTTCCAGTACTTCTGTGAGTGGAATTTGAAAATAAACATGGAAAGTGATCACTAGCACTCTCCAGACCCATATGGTTGCCATGGAAATTGGATATCATCTTGTCCATTTTTCTCCAGGGCTTCATGTTTCCCTCATTTCCTTCTTTCATATCTGCTGGAGAGTTAACACCTTTAGATTTTACTTGAAGCATAAGAGAATCTTATATCTTTCATGCTTCATGAACTTGAGTCAACACTTTCCACTTAGCGAACTTCTATAGCTGTGCCAGATGGCATTCGTATTCGTATTCTTCGGCATTTACGTCCTTCAGTGCTCACCATCCTCATACGTCTCTTCCTTTTTGCTTGGTCTCAAAGAGTTCCTCCTCTTTAATGGAAAAAAAAAAAATTGCCCTTTCATATGCCTAGTACATACTTCAGGCCATAATGCCTCTTGCTGTAGACCCAATGCTCTTGCTAGTGCATATTGCTATTGTTAGAATGCTTGGTAAACAAACATTTGGTGTGGTATATGGAAACAGTTGTCTTTCTCTTTTGTTAATTTGGCTTTTATAGGGGTCGATCCACTATTAGCCATTATTCCACTAAGATTACTATTAATGCCTTTGCTTTTAAACACTTGGTTACTGCAGTCTTTTTATGATCTCGAAGAGTGTTGACTACCTGATGTTATAATATTTTGGCTGAAGCTCATTCCTTGGACTTCAAGGCAACCTGCCTCTTTCCTTTAAGAATTTCTTGTTGGGGAGACGTTTCTGTGTCTGGGTTAATAATGTTTTCCGCAACATTTTCAGGCTGATGGCAAACCCTCAGGATTGTGGTCTTAGCTCCAAATTTTTTCTGGTTATCTCATATGTCAATGATTTTTCTCTAGCTTATGCAGGGGCTGTCACCTAGTAGTCTCTTTTCCAGAATGCCATTGACCATGTTTCCCCGGGCCCCAAATCAAGGGTTTTTAAACCCCTAAATGGTCCAAACGTATTATATACGTTTTTCAACATTTGAAAGTATGTAAAAAAGTTGATCTTTTTGTTTTTCTACATTTGAAAATGTGTAAAAAAAACTTAGATCTACTTTTGTTGCACTACACATGTGAGCGAGATCTGCTTGGACCGTTTACGAGTTAAATTTTCTCTTACTAAAAACATCAGATTACTTTTACAAGATGCCCTGTTGTCCCTAATACCCTATTATACCCGTATTGGGTTTCCCCCATCCCCGAACGAGATGGTCAGATTTCCCTTTGGGCTTTGTTTAATTACCGGAAAGCCCTGGAAACCTCACATAACCTCTGAAAGCAT
>NW_026465998.1:0-35328 GCF_026875155.1 Cherax quadricarinatus
CTTTAAAATTTAAACACCGCTTATAGAGCGTCCACAAAGTGATTCCTCCACATTTATGCAAACACTGTCGCGTTTAAGTTAACCACGCCTCTGTCTAGAAGAAAAAAATCCCTCCTATTCTGCGTGCCTCTAAATTCTTTAACAGTTTTCTGAGCGGAACTCTATCAAAGGCCTTACTGAAGTCCATATGGATAATATCATATTCATTATCATGATCTTCTGCTTCAGATACCTTCGCGAGAAATGTTAGTAAATTTCTAAGGCAAGAACGCCTCTAGCTAATGGTTTGAGAACAGTGGAGAAAACTGTGATGCGTTTAGTTTAAATTTTTCGTAACTGAGAATCATGTTAATGGTGACTTTGATATTGCATAACTTGCTTTCCTCCTGACTTCTACAAATATTAATGTCTAGAATTTTCTAGGGCCTTCTTGCGTTAGAATAGAGAGAAATTAAGTGTTAAAATTGAATATATTTCTTTATCACTGAGAGTAAGCTAACCTGAGTAACTATTAAGTGGACTACTCTTTCTATTCTTACTCCTACATATATGAAAGTAACCTTTTGGGTTGGACTTTAATTGATATGTGACTTTAATTTTAAAATATTTTTTTTACTTATTCCTGTAATTGAATATACAGGTTCCATAAAAGTCCCTCTCCTCTTTTGATTCGGCTGTAAAATGCCTCTCTTTCGACTTATGAAATGTTTGAATATATTGTTTATCCATTTAGGCTCATTCAGATTAGATCTAATTTTCATGTTCGGAATTTATGGAAAAATATACACAAATATTGTATAATACGGTCCTTTATTGACTACGTTTCGCCCACACAGTCGGCGTTATCAAATCACAAACTGATCTATCTGCGCAAAGTATACATGAGCATATATAAGGTGGAGAGTCAGGTGGAGAATGTTGGGGAGGTTGGAGACGGATCTGTAGAGGACGGCCAAGTAGGCATGTTGTTAATTAGGATAACGATGAACAAGTTTCCTGGCAAAGGGTTCAGCATTATTACATATGCAGAAAATTATGATTCCAATATCATGAGGCACCGAGTCCTTTCTTACCTGGCGATGAGTCTTGCGTCTCTGTAGTTGATTAAATGGTTGTGGAAGTTTAGGTATAGAACGCAGGCATTCCTTAAATCGTCCGTTCTGCCTGCATATTGGTGTTCTGAAATACGTGTTTGGAGATATCTTTGTGTCTCGCTGACGTATAATTGGTTGCAATCGTTGCAAAGGCTTATGTGGTGTCTTTGTTGGTTATGGATATGGAGGTAGATACTTAGAATGCGGTATTGAAAAAGACATTGGATTCCTGGCTGGCAACGGAGTTGGTGAGGAGGACTATGGACCTCCTCTCGGTAGTATCTTTTCTGGAAGAGTTGAAAATGTTATATGCTCGGTGTCTGCAGTCTTTAATGAAGTGATGAGGTTAGTGAAGTTTAGAAAATACTTGTAGAAGAAAAAGCATTCTTTCTCGTGGAATTCATTGCTACAGATTTGGAGCGCACGAAGGAAGAAGCCTATGACTACACCACGTTCAGTTTTGCTTTCGTGGTGAGAGTAGAACTGGAGAAGATCTTGTTGGTTAGTAGGTTTTTGATAGACTTTAAAACGAAGTTCGTTGACAGCTTTGCAGAGAACATCTAGGAAAGGAAGAGTGTTGTCGACTTCTTCCTTTTATGTAAACTGGACTGAGTGCTTGACCTGGTTGAACTTGTGTTGGAGAGCAGGAATGTTGAACCTTTTGGAAATTATGATGAGAATGTCGTCTCCGTTATGTTGGCAACATTCTCATCAAATAGACTTATGATCTTGCCCTAGATTGAGTCCCCCGGCTTTGAAAAATTGATGCCCATCGAATAAGGCGTTCTATAGTTATAAACGAAAATTTTTAAGAAAAAAAAAAGAAAAATGTCTCTGAGAAATTTTCGGAAAATAAGAGACTATACACATTAAATTTAAAGTCGCTCTAATAACGCATGTATTTGTTTTAGTTTTCCCTCTCTCCCATGTTTCTATTTCACATTTTCTTCAGTCCTATAAGAAAAATATTTTACTTTTTATTTTTAAAAAATTACAATTTTAAATAATTTTAGAAAACTGACAATCCAGTTAAGATACACTTGATACGGCTTGAAGCCGATCAAGAGAGGGACACTCTAGTTATTATATGGATAAAAATTATTTAATAGAATGGGCAAATTGAAATTTACACAGCTTAGTGTAAACGCCAATCTTTGTATTAATAAAGCCCACAACAGCGAAAATTTGAAGTTGATCAAAAAACGTATTTTAAAGTAAATTGATTTAATTCAAACGAGGCCAATTTTTTTCCTACAACTTCAGAAAAAAAATTTAAATTTGTACCTTCTAAAGAATTTAAAATTAAACGGTATCATCCTTCTTAAAGATTACATCGTCACTGATGTTTTGAAGCCGATTACAAGAACTATTCTTAAGTTATTGAATAAAAAGACATTCACTGTTAATTTAATAAAATTGGCAGACGGGGACTTACGCCACTCAAAACAACGTCAATCTTGCTTTTAGAAACCACAAAAGTGATAAAATTTTAAGTATTCCAATGATTTCCAAGTTTTTAAATAGTTACTTCTTCACCAAATTTTTACCCGGGACGAAAACAAAACTTAATGGATACTATTCTGCTCGTGAAATGTTAGCCATTCATAATAAGTACTGAAATTTTTTTAAAACATGATTTAGCGGGAATAAAAATTCACATTATTTTGCCCACAAAATGGTCATATCTGCAGCCACACACATGAGGGTTTAGAAGTTATCCGAACCATTCTAGTATGCTGGAAATGGGTTCGAAAACTTTGGTCATAAGGCATGAAAATTGTTCCATGAATCTGGCCGTAGTGGTCATGCACAAGCGTCGAAATTTTAATGTAGTTTGGATGGGGCCTAAATCATGAGTAAGATGAAAAGGAAAAATTAGAGGAAAAAGAGTGAAAACAATTCAGGCAATTTCAAGGTTCCCCTTCTTGTGTACCTAATTAGCCAGTGTCCACGTAAGACGACACATTTCAACGTCTACCATGATATGAGAAACATTATAAGACCAGCATAGTAACAAAGTTTTTAATTCGATATACTTACCCTTCATTTTGGTTTATTTCATGTAAAAACGCAAATGGCTCGAACAAAAACCTCTCTCAATAGTCACATATTCGTAGCTTCTGCATATATACACGGTTTTTTTGCCATTGCTCGTATACCAGCCCGTCCTCCACTAAGAGTTCCTGCGCTACCAGAAGTAATCCGACCTTGTTGATTGTTTTTAACTCTACGAATGTAAGGGGTAATTTATGCTAATCTGATCTAACCTGAAATAACCTAATATGAAAACCAAATATTTTAAAATAATAGAGGGTTAGGTCACTCAATAATTACCGAACCATAATGTTTGCAAAAAAAATCCATTCAAATTGTTTTAATGCAGATTCTACTTATAAATTTTAAAGAAGATTCATCTAAAGAAGACGAGTCACCGTGACTGCAGGTTATTCCCAAGTATCTACAGTGAATACACGTTTAAAAACTTTGAAATCGATGTGAGTGTGTGGTTATTTTTCTTCTTAAGTCCTTGTATGTGAGGGGAGTTGGAATGAATGTCTGAAACTGGTGACGGTTTCTCGTTCGAAAAATTATAGCTAACAATAACTTCTTGGCCATCAGTCCTGACCGCCTGCGTTTCACACATTCTGTACGACCCTTTGTTTTTGAGTGCTTTTCCTAGGGAGAAATGAGCTTAATAAATTTAGAGTTTCATTCTCCCTTCTCAGACAGGATTTCTGAAGAGAACCGCCCCCTTCCCTCGGTGTGAAGGCCTCCTGCGCAAATAGAAACACAATAGTAAAAAGTAACCAATGACTAACTGTTAAGTAGTAGTACTGTCCAGGACTCAGCTCTTTTAAGAAGATAATATTATGTTAGCACAACTTTACTGGATGTAATACTGGCTACAACTACCTTGTGCCTGTCTAGGATGTTGATTGTTATGGTCGCGATAAATTTACGTTTACTTCCCTAAAAATTTACCGGATGATTGGTTGTGTGTATAATGTAGAAGATAAACGTCGTTACTCACATCAGTGAGTTCACGACTATTTAATTCATAGTACGATTTTTAATTATAGGTCATTTAATGCCTCTGAAAATAAAACTCGGACCAGCGTATCCTCATTCTTTTAGTAGATACTGAGTGTCTGTTATATTTCCAAAGTCACTGGGCCCTTTAAATTTGTGCTGCCAGTTCCTGACAGTCGTCTGATTAGGTATCATCAAGCCACCAGCATCGACTATTTTATGTTTTATAAACAAGACTTTCTCTGAAGTATATTATTCACCAATACAAGTTTTTTTTATTTATTGAATTATTATGTCCGAAGGTGAGATATGCAATATTGTTATGGTTGGAGAGATATTGACTAGTGGACGACTTAAGAACATAAGAAAGTAGGAAACACTGCAACAGGCCTAAGACCCATGCCGAGCAGGTCCATGTTTTCCCCCAGGATTAGCCCAATGACCTTCCCCCGGATTAGCCCAATGATCTTCCCCCGGATTAGCTCCAAAGACCCACCCAGTCTAGTCACCCCAATCAAGGAAGGAGCACGGCACCAAACCCAGCAGCACAATCTAGTAGGTCCAACTCACACCCACCCACACCCACTCATGTATTTATCTAACCTATTTTAAAACTACACAACGTTTTAGCCCGAAAAAACTGTACTCCCGGGGGTTTGTTCCACTCATCCACAACTCTATTACCAAACTAAATGCTTTCCTATATCCTTCCTGAATCTGAATTTTTCCAACTTGAAACCATTGCTGCGAGTCCTGTCTTGGCTGGAAATTTTCCCGCACGCTATTTACATCCCCTTTATTTATTCCTGTTTTCCATTTATACACTCGATCATATCCCCCCCAATTCTAAAGCCTTTCGAGAAGTGCGATTCAGGGCCCTCAATCTATCCTCATTTTGGAAGATTCTGATGCATGGGATCATCTTTGTCATCCTCCTCTGTACGTTTTCCAGAGCATTTTATATTTATCTGTAATACGGTGACCAGAACTGAGCAGCATAGTCCCAAATGAGGCCTAAAACCCAAAGGGTATATAGAGTTGAACAAGATGAGGACTTCTATTAATTTTTAATTCTAGATATGAAACCAAGAATTCTGTTAGTTTTATTGCGAACACTAACGGACTGTTGCTTGGTTTTAGATTACTGCTAACCAGAATAACCTAAATCCTTTTCGCAATCAGTAATATTAAGATCTACATTATTTTAGTTTGTATGTGGCATAGTTATTTACCTGTCCCAAAATTTAGAATTTGCATTTGTTTAATATTAAACTGCATCTGCCACTTCTCCGACCATTGTAAACAGTCTATCAAATCATCCTGGAGAGGGTCTTGTGTTCTCATTAGAATGAACTGGACGGCCTATTTTGGTGTCATCAGCAAATTTGCTTATGTTGCTATTTATTCCCTCATCTATGTCGTTTAATGTAAATTGTGAACAACAACGGGGGCCCCAAAACTGACCCCTGAGGAAAACCGCTTGTGACGTGCCCCCATTCTGATTTCTCCCCATTTATGCAAACTCTCTGCTGCCTATTTTGTCAGCCATACCTCACCCAGGAAAAAATTTTCCTATTCCGTGTGCCTGAAGTTCTTCAATAGCCTCTGGTGTGGAACTCTATCGAAACCTTACCGAAGTCCATATACACAATATCATTCCTTACCATGATCTACCTTCTCAAACTCTTAGTGAAAAAAGCTAGTAAATTCGTAAGACAGGAACGGCCCCATTTGGTAAACCGTGGTTGAGATTCAATAATCAATCTGTGCCTATCAGATGGCTACGAATTGCATCGGCAATTATTGATTCCATAAATTTTCTCGCTATGGAGGTAAGGCTTTATTGTCTATACTTCGAAGAACAAGGACCTGTCACCTGCCTTTTTTTAAATATGGTATTACATTTCCATTTTCCTTACCACTTATCAGGCACTAATGCCAGCATAAAAAAAAAAAAAAAAAACATACCACTTTCAGGGATAGAACCCGCGATCAAGTCTCAAACTCCAACCGTCGCATTAGCCACTGGACCAGCCAACAGTGGCTAAGCAAGGTCTGGAGTTTTGAGACACTCTGATCGCGGGTTCTATCCCCACCCGTGGTATGGTTTGTTTGAATCGTGGTCATTACGAATTTCGTGGAGTCATACTATGCCAGATTATAGTGAATGTTAAAACTATTAGCCAAAGGTATGCTAATGTTCCTCTTTTAAACATTCCTATAAACACGCTTTGCAAACGTCATCAGGACCTGGGGATTTGTTAGGTTTAGTTCTCTATTTGTCTGAGGACCATGTCACATTTAACCGCAATCGTTGCATAGTTTTTACTCATCCTGTTCTACCATAATCTTTAATCCAGGAATATCGCCTAGTATTTCCTGGAGGTGAAAACTGAAGGAGGTAGGTATAGAGAATTTCACACATTATCCTTATCACTGTCAGTGATCTGACCAGAGTTACTCTAAGTGGGCCAATCTGTCCCTAAATCTTACTTCTTTATCCTGAAAGAACCCTTTTGGTTAGTCTTTGAATCCCTTGCGACTTAGCTCATAACCCTATTTTGCTTTTCTTATTCTTTCTTTATTTTCGTACCTATGCCACCAATGAGTGGCGTGTGTTCAATGCAGTAGGAAGTCAAACAATGCTTAACCAAAAACCGCTTCTTCCCTCAGAAATTAAAATAACCTGTTTTAGTATAACATAATTATTTTGCACAGCATTCTATATATCTGTTATTTATGTGTCAGTGTATTTCAAAAAAACAACCTGTGTAAAAGAAGTAAAGACGATTATGAAATTTGTTAGACATAAACAATTGCAAACGATGAACGTCGGTCCCTGAAAATACACAAATTATATATCAGCATGTTGTAGATCTATTGCTCAAGAACCGGCAAGTGATAAATTAGATACACATTTGCAACTACTTGGGTATCTGTTAATTAGGAAACGTTTTCGGCCACCCAGTGGCTTAATCAGTCATACAAAGGAGAGAAACTTTTTAGAACAGGAGGAGAATGAGGTAATCAGGATCCCTCAGCCGTTGAGTCGAATGTGGTCAGTCCATCAATCATGAATAGAATACGGCATAAGTGCGGAGAAGGCGCTTATAAACCGAAGTGAATACTTCGTTGCCTATCCCTTGGTCCACGACCTACTCCACATTGAACAAATGTGACACCACTACGACAGCTGCACCTCTCCTGCCTGCGTTTATAAGCTTCCTTCTCAGCACGCGATGCCGTATTCTAATTAAAGATTGATGGACTGACCACATCTACTCAAGGCTTAGGACTGATTACCTCATTCTCCTCCTGTTCTTCAAGTTTCTCCTTTGTATGGACTGATGAAGCCACTGGTGGCGAAACGTTTCCTCAATAAAGATACCCAAGAGTTGCACATGTGTCTAATTTATCATCATATCTGCATGTGTAATAAGAGGTGTGCATCATTACGATATTTTAATGAGGAAACGTTTCACTACGAATAGCTTTTAAAGTCCTAAAGGACTGAGAACAGCGAAAACATTTATTCGACGCATGTCACACGCCCTTAAAGGCATTCCCTTCAACCAGTGAATCAGCTGTTAGAAGTATTACAAAGGTGCCCACATGTTATGCTAAACACCTCGGTTCAACCCGTCAATCTCAAGGAAGCCCGACAAGTTGTGAAGCGATGTCTGGGGCTCATTAGCAGACTCACTGACGGATTTACTTCTCAAGTCTGGTCGCTCACAGGTTCTCAATGTGTTTCTTGCTTGCAAACTTATAATGTATATGTATACACGCTTATTTGGTGAAGGAAAATATATAAAATATTTACTCTTGGCTCCCTTTTTGCTCAGTCTCTGTGTTTCTTTTTTTATCTCTGTGTAAATTTGTAATACTGCACATCTGGTTTTGCGTGTACTTTTGAATTATACACAGGGGTATTTGCACGCACTCTGTATGTAATTTTACAAATGATGGCATTTATTACTGTGATGTACAAACAAGAAATATGGGCCAAACTCAGTCTCTCTGTGTCTGTATATTACTCACGCACATACACACTCGTGTACACACACAAACACACACAGACAGTAAACGAATTGATGTACTATGTTAATAAAATCCAAGAAAGCAGAGGAAAGATTTGTTCCCAAGGGCAAACAGAAATAATGGGAAGACCAGAACGAGCCCTGGTTTACCGAAGGTGTAAGGAGGCAAAAACTAAGTGCACTAGAGAATGAAAAAAAGTACAGAAGACAAAGGACCCAGGAAAATGAAGAGATTAGTCGAAGAGCCAGAAACGAGTATGCACAGATAAGGAGGGAGGCCCAGCGACAGTACAAAAAAACATAGCATCGAAAGTCAACCGTCTGACCCGAAACTATTGTATACCCACATCAGGAGGAAGACAGCAGAAAGGACAAAGTAATCAGGCTGAGGAAAGAAGGTGGGAAGCTAACAAGTAACAAACAAGTATGTAGGAGCTTAACACGAGATTTGATGAAGTATTCACAGTGGAGACAAAGGACTCAGGGAAGACAGAACAGAGGGGTACACCAAAAAGGAATATACCAACAAGTGTTGGATAAAATACACACAGCCGAGGAGGTTTGAAGAAGCTGCTAAGTGACCCTGATACCTCATAGGCGATGGGACCGGACATGTCTCCGTGGGTCCTTACAGAGGGAGCAGAGACGCTGTTTGCCACTAAAAATTTTTTCAACCCATCTCTTGAAACTGGGCAACTACTGAGGTATGGAAGAAGGCAAATGTAGTCCCCATTTTTAAAATGAGACAAAAAAAGAGGCACTAAACTATACACCAGTGTCACTGAGGTGTATAGTATGCAAAGTCATGGATAAGATTATCAGGAAGAGAGTGGTGGAGCACCTGGAACGGAACAAGATTATAACGACATCCAGTTTCGGATTCATGGACGGCAAATCCTGTGTCACAAAAATAATGGAGTTTTGTGACAGAGTAAAGAGAAAAATACACGAGAGAGGTGGGTTGATTGCATTTTCTTTGACTGCAAGAAGGCCTTCGACACATTTCCCTCACAAGAGATTGGGTGAAGAAGCTAGAGGATCGGGCACATAAACAAGAAGGGCACTAAAGTGGATAAGAGAATACCTGACAGGAAGGCAACAACGAGTCGTGGTTACATATGAGGTATCACAGGGGGCCCACCTGTGACGAGCTGGGTCCCACAGGGGTCAGTCCTAGGACCAGTGCTATTTTTGGCATATGTGAATAGGGAGGGAAGGGATAGACTCAGAAGTGTCCCTGTTCGCAGATGATGTGAAGTTAATGAGGAGAATTAAATTAGATGAGGATCAGGAAGGACTACAATAGACCTAGACAGGCTCGATGAAATGGTCCAGCAACGGGCCCCCTCGAATTTAACCCCCCCAAATGCAAAGTCATATAGACCTAAGGCAAAGAAGACCGCAGACAGAGTATAGGCTAGGTGGCCAAAGCTGCAAACCTCACTCAAGGAAAAAGATCTTGGGGTGAGTATAACACCGAGCACATCTCCGGAAGAACACATCAACCAAAATAACCGCTGCGCATATGGGCGCCTTGCAAACCTGAGAAAAACTTTCCCAATACCTCAGTAAGGAACGTTCAAGACTCTGTGCACCGTGTTACATCAAGCCCATACTGGAGTATACAGCACCATTTGGAACTCACACCTTGTAAAGTCGTAAAAAAAATTAGAGAAAATGCAAAGGTTTGCAACAAGGCTAGTTCAAGAGCTAAGGGTCATGTCTTACGAAGGAAGGTTAAGGGAAATCGGCCTAACGACACTGGAGAACAGGAGGGTTGGGGGAGACATGTTTAACGACATACAAAATACTGTGAACAGATAAGGTGGACAGGGACAGGATGTTCCAGAAATGGGGCATAGAAACAAGGGTCACAATTAGAAGTTGAAGACTCAGATGAGGCAAAGGGATGTTAGGAAGTATTTCTTCAGCCATAGAGTTGTCGGAATGGAATAGTTGGCAAGTGATGTGGGTGAGCCAGGAACCATACATAGTTTCAAGATGAGGAAATGATAAAGCTCATGGAGCAGGGAGAGAGAGGACCTAATAGCCATCAGTGACGAGGCGGGGCCAGGAGTAAGTCTCGATCCCTGCAACCACAAATAGGTGATTACACAGGCGCGCGCGCGCACACACACACACACACACACCACACACACACACACACACACACACACACACACACACACACACCCCACACCACACAAACAGACCGGGAAGAAGATCAATACAGCCTCCCTCAAACTTCCTTATAGAACCCTCCCAACCAGGTCAACCCCAGGAAACCCAAAAACACTCTAAAACCAAAACAACCATGCCATATCCAATGCCCCCACCCACTGCATTACAAACTCCACCCCAAAAGCAACCACCCATATTCCTATCAGGTCTCCCATTTCCCCCAACCCCAATATACCTCCCAGACCACAGTCTTAAAAAAGAAGTTGAAGGTGTGGTATACAAATGCAGATGGAATAACGAATAAGTATGAGGAGTGGCATGAAAGAATCAAGGAAAACATCCCCAGACATAATAGCACTCACAGAAAACAAAGCTCCCCAAATAATAACAATTCAATTTTCCCATCCGGATACCCAAATCCTCGGGAAAGACAGAGGGAGGAGGGGGGGAGGAAGAGATGCACTGCTCATTAAAAACCAGTGGGGTTTTGAGAAAATGGAAGGAATGGATGGCACGGGCGAAAGGGACTACTTAGTAGCAACAATCCAGTCTGAGGGACATAAGATGATAATTGCAGTAATGTACAACGCACCACAGAACTGCAGGAGGCCAAGAGAAGAATACAAATGAGAGCAACAGAGCAATGGTCGACACACTAGCCGAGGTGGCCAGGAGAGCACACAGGGGGGGAGCAAAGTTACTAGTTATGGGTGATTTCAATCACAAGGAGTTTGATTGGGAAAACCTGGAGCCCCATCGGGGTCCCGAAACATGGAGAGCCAAGATGATGGATGTGGTACTGGAAAGCCTCATGCCTCAACATGTTAGAGACACTAACAAGAGAGAGAGGGAGGGAACGAAACCAGCAAGACTGGACCTTGTATTCACCTTGAGTAGTTCGGACATCAAGGATATCATGTATGAAAGGCCCCTGGGAGCTAGGATCATGTGGTTCTGTGCTTCGACTACATAGTTGAGCTCCAGTGGAGAGAGTAGCAGGAATAGGTTGGGAAAAAAAAACTACAAAAGGGGGAATACTCAGGCATGAGGAACTTCCTGCAAGGCATTCAGTGGGAGGGGGAACTGTCAGGAAAACCAGTACAAGAAATGATGGACTATGTGGCAAACAAAATGCAAGAAGGCAGAGGAGAGGTTTTTTCCCCAAGCGAAACAGAATAATGGGAAGAAAAGAACGAGTCCTTGGTTTACCCAAAGGTGTAGGGAGGCAAAAACAAAGGTGTACTAGAGAATGGAAAAGGTACAGAAGACAGAGAACTCAGGAAAATAAAGAGGTTAGCCGAAGAGCCAGAAACGAATATGCACAGATAAGAAGGGAGGCTCAGCGACAATATGAAAATGACATAGCATTGAAAGTCAAGTCTGACCCGAAGCTGTTGTATAGCCACATCAGGAGGGAAAAAAAAAAGTCAAGGACCAGGTTAATCAGATGAGGAAGGGTGATGGGGAGTTCACAAGAAACGACCGAGAAGGGATGTCAGGAGCTCAACACAAGATTTAAAGAAGTATTTACAGTGGAAACCAGTAGGACTCCCGGAAATTAGAACAGGGGGGTACTCCAGCAAGTGCTGGATGAGGTTAAGAAGCTGCTATGCGAACTTGACACCTCAAAGGCGGGGGCCAGACATCTCTCCCGTGGGTCCTTAAAGAGGGAGCAGAGATACTGTGTGTGCCATTATCAAAAGATCATCACATCAATTGAAACTGGGAACTCTGAGGTATGGAAGATGGCAAATGTAGTCCCCCAAATTTTTAAAAGGGAGAAAGACATGAGGCACTAAACTACAGACCCGTTATCACTAACGTGTATAGTATGCAAAGTCATGGAGAATTCTGATCAAGATCATCAGGAGGAGAGTGGTGGAGCACCTGGAAAGAAACAAGTATATAATTGACACCAGCACGGTTTCAGGGAAGGAAAATCCTGTGTCACAAACCTATTGGAGGGTTTTTTGACAAGGTGACAGAAGTAAGACAAGAGAGAGAGGGGTGGATCGACTTCATTTTTTGGACTACAAGAAGGCCCTTTGACACAGTTTCCTCACAAAAGGTTACTGCAAAAGCTAGAGGATCAGGCACACATAACAGGAAAGGCCTGCAATGGATCAAGAATACCTGACAAGGAGGCAACAACGAATCATGGTACGTGACGAGGTGTCAGAGTGGGCGCCTGTGATAAGCGGGTTCCACAGGGGTCATCCTAGAACCTGTGCTGTTCTTGGTATATGTGAATGACATAACTGAAAGGATAGACTCAGAAGTGTCCTTGTTTGCAGATGATGTGAAGTTAATGAGAAGAATCAAATCGGATGAGGATCAGGCAGGACTACAAAGAGACCTGGACAGGCTACAAGCCTGGTCCAGCAACTGGCTCCTTGAGTTTAATCCCGCCAAATGCAAAGTCAGAAGTTGGGGAAGGGCAAAGAAGACCGCACACACAAAATAGTTTTGATGGCCAAAGACTGCAAACCTCACTCAAGGAAAATCTGGGGGTGAGTTATAACACCGAGCATATCCCCTGAGGGCGCACATCAATCAGATAACTGCTGCAGCATACGGGCGCCTGGGAAACCTACGGATAGCGTTCCGATACCTCAGTAAAGGGTTCGTTAAAGACTGTATACCATTTACGTCAGGCCATACTGGAGTATGCAGCACCAGTTTTGGAATCCCACACTACTCAAGCCGTCAAGAAATTAGAGAAAGTGCAAAGGTTTGCAACAAGACTAGTCCCCCGAGCTAAGGGGATTGTTCTATGAAGAAAGGTTGAGGAAAATCGGCCTGAAAGACAATGGAGGACAGGAGGGTCAGGAGAGACATGATAACGACATATAAAATACTGCGCGGAATAGACAAGGTGGACAAAGACGGGGTGTTCCAGAGAAGGGACACACACACATGAGGTCACAATTGGAAGTTGAAGACTCAGATGAAACAAAGAGATGTTAGGAAATTTTTTTCAGTCATACAGTAATCAGGGGCCCTGGAATAGCCTAGAAAAATGAGGTAGTTGAGGCGGGAACCATACATAGTTTTAAGGCGAGGTATGATAAAGCTCATGGGGCAGGGAGAGAAGGAACCTAGTAGCAATCAGCGAAGAGGCGGGGCCAGGAGCTTTTGACTCGACCCCTGCAACCACAAATAGGTGAGTACACACACACAAACACACACACATGAATAATGAGAAAACCAGGTTAAGCCCGTAGTTCACCCAAAGGTGCAGGGAGGCCAAAAAATAAATGTACTAGGGAATGGAAGAAGTATAGAAGGCATAGGACCCATGAGAATAGAGAGACCAGTCTTTGAGCCAGAAATGAATATGCATAGGTAAGAGGGAGGCGTAAAGGCAATGTGAGAATAACATAACAGTGAAAGCCAAATCTGACCCAAAACTGTTGTACAGCCCCATCAGGAGGAAGCAACTGTCAGGACCAGGTAATCAGGCTGAGGAAGGAAGGAAGGAGGGGGGGTCACAAAAAACTACAGCGAAGTAGGTGAATAGCTCAACAGGAGATTCAAAAAAGTGTTCGAGAGGAGACAGAAGGGACTCCAGAAAGGCAGAGAGGGGGGTACACCATCAAGTGCAGGACACAATACATACAACCGAGGAAGAAGTGAAGAGGCTGTTAAGCGAGCTAGACACCCCAAAGGTGATAGGGCCCGGGTAACTTCTCTCCATGGGTCCTGAGAGAGGGAGCGGAGGCGCTGTGTGTACCCCTAACAATTATTTTGAAACAATCTATTGAAACAGGGTAACTACCAGAAGTATGGAAGACAGAAAATGTAGTCCCAATTTTTACAAAAGAAGACAGACACGAAGCAAATTAACTACAGGGCCAGTGTCACTGACGTTTATAGTATGCAGAGTCAGGTAGAAATTATCAGAAGAGTGGTGGAGCACCTAGAAGGAATGAGCTTATCAATGACAGCTAGCATGGTTTCAGAGATGGGAAATCTTGTGTCAAAAACCTATGGAGTTCTATGACAGGGTGATGACAGTAAGACGAGAGAGAGAGAGGGGGGTAGATTGCATTTTCGTGGGCTGTAAAAAGGTGTTTGACACAGTTCGACACAAGAGATTTAGTGCAAAATTCTAGGCACCATGATGGTAATGCTGATGCAGTAGTAAGGTTTAATGGGAGGGTGTTGGCACTGGAGAAGTTGATATCCTTGGGGTGAAATTTGACTCCAAATTTAACCATGAAAAACCCATGTTGTAATCTTGCAAACAAGGCAGCCGGAAGCTTACAGCACTTCGCCGTATCTGCATCTACTTGACAGTAGGGGTTGCAAGATTCTGAAACGAGGCAAAAGTACGCTCACACCTTGAGTATGCTCCACTTTCTTGTTTCCCTTTGCCCCCCCCCCACTCATCTGCGACTGCTTGACAGAGTAGAGAACAGAAAAAGACGTCTAATCTCTCGCCTGGACCCACCCTGGAAAGATCTGTCATTTCAGCAGAGCCTTCAACATAGGAGGGTGGGGGTTTGGCCTTCTTTTTATGTACAAGGCCAATATTGTCAAAGTACCACACTTGGATCCACTTCGAGGACAGCGTGGAAACAAGCTTTTATGCCACAAGACGGGCAGAAAGCAGCAACTTCCCCTCTGGCTGTACCCTTGTCCAGAACATCACTCCATCTGAGATCCTATATACCAGGATGACTCGAGTAGGGAAACACATTCGTACACCATAATGATGTCAACGAGATAGTCAGTTGATCAAATGAAAATGTGGCCCACAGATGGCTCCATTTTCATCCTGTTCCCTACTTGCATGTCTCATAAAAATTTAAAAATGCTTTCAATGGCTGATTAGGTAACAGCTCTTAGCTTGCCAATAAAGTTAGGAATCCTTAACTTGCAAATAGCTTGTAATTAAAGCTAGGGACCTTAACCTTGTCAAACCCTATGTTAAAAAAAAAAAAAAAGTGGAGGACCTTCTTCTTATGACCAGAGCTTTGGTAAGATGGGTAAGGAAGAAGGATGGGTAAGGATGGAAATATTGGAAAAGGGTGGGAGGG
Source organism: Cherax quadricarinatus (assembly GCF_026875155.1). Lineage (NCBI taxonomy): Eukaryota > Metazoa > Arthropoda > Malacostraca > Decapoda > Parastacidae > Cherax > Cherax quadricarinatus. The sequence goes on from NW_026465998.1 coordinate 15,388, forward strand.
GGGAGAGAGGTAAGATAAAAAAGGTAAGTGGCCCAACCACTTTGGTGTAATTTAAAGTGTACGTGAAAGGATAAGTATTCTTTAAGGGGTTTAATTTACTAACCCATCAGAGTCACATAGATATAACAGATATATAAGTACATGACTCTGAATTGGTAGTAATTATACAAGTTGCAATTGCTTTTTTTTTTTTTTTTTTTGCGATTGCACAAGGGATATTTATGCGACAATGAGGAAATTTAATTTTCTGGCCAGTTTATAGAATTACTGACAATGGCTTCTTACAGGTGGTGTCCAGCCATGGTAAATAGCTTTAATTTTTACATTAGATTGTTACATAAGATGTTCCTAATTGGGGGCGATGATTTTCTCAGTTACATAAAAGGGGTTTTGGGTGGTCCAACTTCTTCATCAGGGAGGTTGCTCAATATCATGGGTCGATGGTAATCATTTTTTATGGTAAGCGACGGACCCTTTTGTGGGGGGGTCATTCTTTGAGCCCTGTGAGGGGGAGTATTGATGATATAATCCGTGGTATTTACCATTGTATAGGATGTTCTCTATCTGGCATGTATAGTTCTTGCATTTTTATAGAGTTGTTTCTTTTTTAGGGTGTCAAGGCGTACATTTATGGCAGTAATATCTTGTTGTATGTGTAAATCTGCCATTTTAACTCTGTCTCTCCCTGGTATGGGTAATAAAGCAAAAGAGCACTATTCTGGCCCCTTTGTAACCGTAGATGTTGGTCTTTGTTGTTTAATGACATTGGGACACAAGGGTATTCGATATAGGTCTTATTATCTTTTTATACAGATGTTTTTTGACATGTTGATGGGTTTTTATTGAATCGAAGAGACTGCTAAGACCGACTTTGGCTATGTTGATCTTTTTAGTTACATGAGATGTTGAGTGCGCGGGCCCGTCTATTTCACATCCAAAATCTTGTTAGGGTTTCTAATGGTACAGGTGTACCTCTGATGGAGATACCTCTTTATCTTCAATTGTTGATGCAAAACATCCTAAACGTGCTAACAAGGACCTTGTCAGGATTAGTCGCAATTCTCCATTTCTTTTCCCAATTAGATGTTTACGAAGTTCAATATCATTTTTTTTTATGACTCTCATTCTGTATTTTCTGTTACCGGAGTTGATGAGACGACATGAAAAACATCTCTGCAAATGTGTCACAATTGTGTCATTAAACTCTGGTTGAGGAAGGTCATTCACATAAATTTTTTAAACAGAATTGGACTGAGACAAAAACCTTGTGGGGACACCCGCTGTCGGTATAAAAAAGGTTCTGTCGATCTGCCTGAAAGGTGGGGAAAGATTTTTCTTTGAGTTAAGAAATTATATATTAATCTGAGAAAAGTCCAGTTATGGTCTGGTAATCAATGAGTTTTTTATATAAGGATCATGCCATAAGCTATCAAAAGCTTTTTGAACCCTCTCTGGTGGCAGTTAGGACAAGATTGCCCCGATGTTTTAGACTTGTACAGTATCGAAAATAACATTTTTTGCTGATTGGTACCTCTATGTGTTCGAAAGCCAAATTGTTTTTCAGTAAAAAAGTGATTGAATTCCATATAGTAGTTCAATCTGTTGGAAATGACTTTCAAGAACTTTTCCAGTGACTTTAAGTAAGATAGTCTATAGATCCCCGGTTTGGTGGATGTCTTTATTGGGCTTACCCAAGAAAGATCATCCTAGCAGTCTTAAAAACAACTGGAAAATGTCTGAGGCAAGATGGCATTAAAGATATTTACCAAAGACGTTTACAATTTCTGGGTAGGAACTTTAATTGTTTCATTGTTATTCCAGAGAGGCCAGGGGCTCTATTTCGCATTCTTCCAATAACCTGACTCATCTCTAGTAATGTAATAGGTCTAGTAAGCGGGTGGGTATCTTCAAGAGTTGAAGTATCGATGGAAGGTAGTGTTGTAGATCATCCAAGTTTCATCTCTCCATTTTATTTACCAACTGATAATGATTATTGTTAAACTGACGATGTTATTGTGGGGAAAAATTTTTGCCATACATCACCCCTCAAATTAGCCTGGTCCCGTGGATCGTCAAGTTTAATTTCAACATCTTCATAATCCTCATCAGTAAAGGTATGAACTAGGTAGTTAGGAGACTTGTGCTTTGCCCCTAAAAGTTGTTGGATCTTACTCCAAATTTTGCTGGTTGACGTTTATACTGATTAGCTTGAAGAACTAGCAATTTACATAAGTCCCGTTTGTGATGACCAGGCAGGGATAACAAGGAAGGCACTGCAGTGGGATCGGGGAAAAAACTGTCGGGAAGACAGCGGGTCATGGCATGTGGCGAGGTGTCAGAGGGGGTGCCGGTAACGAGGGGGGTTTGCCACAGGGATCAGTCCTAGGACCGGTGCTGTTTCTGGTATTTGTGAACGACATGACGGAAGGAATAGACTCCGAGGTGTTCCTTTTTGCAGATGTAAAATTGATGAGAAGAATTCAATCGGGCGAAGAGCATGCAGAACTACAGAGGGATCTGGACAGACTGCAGGCCTGGTCCAGAAACTGGCTCCTGGAGTTCAACCCCACAAGTGCAAAGTCAATGAAGATTGGGGAAGGGCAAAGAAAACCACAGACGGAGTACAGTCTAGGGAGGCCAGAGCTTACAAACCTCACTCATGGAAAAAGATCTTGGCGTGAGTATAACACCGGGAATATCTGAGGCGCACAAAATACCGAGAGGTATAGACAAGGTGGACAGACAGGATGTTCCTGAGATGGGACACAGCAGGAACGGGTCACAGTTGGAAGCTGAAGACTCAGATGGACCACAGGGATGTTAGGAAGTATTTCTTCAGTCACAGAGTTGTCAGGAAGTGGAATAGCCTGGGAAGTGATGTAGTGGAGCCATGATCCATACATAGCTTTAAGAAGAGGTATGATAAAGCTCACGGAGAGGGAAGAGTGACCGGGTAGTGGCCAGTTGAAGAAGCGCAGTTGAAGAAGCGGGGCCAGGAGCTGTGAATAGACCCCCGCAACCACAACTAGGTGAGTACCAATAGGTGAGTACACACACACACACACTACAGAACAGTGTCACTGACATGTATAATATGCAAAGTCATGGAGAAGATTATCAGGAGAAGAGTGGTGAAACACCGAGAAAGGAATGAGCTTAATGACAGCCAGCACGGTTTCCGGGACGGTAAATCCTGTGTCACAAACCTACTGAAGTTCTATGGCGGAGTGAAAGCAGTAAGACAAGAGAGAGAAGGGTGAATAGATTTAATTTTCTTGGACTGTAAGGTGTTTGGCACAGTTCCACACAAGAGATAAGCGCAAAAGCTGGAGGACCAGGCAGCGATAACAGGGAAGGCACTATAGTGGATCAGGGAATACCTGTCAGGAAGACAGCAGCGAGTCATGGTACGTGGCGAGGTGTCAGACTTGGCGCCTGTAACGAGCGGGGTTCCACAGGCGTCAATCCTAGGACCGCTGCTGTTTCTGGTATTTGTAAATGACATGACGGAAGGAATAGACTCGGAAGTATCCCTGTTTGCAGATAATGTGAAATTGATAAGAAAAATCCAATAGGACGAGGACCAGGCAGAATTACAAAGGGATCTGGACAGGATGCAGGCCTGGTCCAGCAACTGGCTCCTGCAGTTCAACCCCACCAAATGCAAAGTCATGAAGATTTGGAAAGGGCAAAGAAGACTGCAGACGGAATACAATCTAGAGAGCTAAAGACTACAAACCTCACTCAAGGAAAAAGATCTTGGAGTGAGTATAACACCGGGCATATCTCCTGAGGCGCACATCAACCAAATACCTGCTGCAGCATGCGGGCGCCTAGCAAACCTAGAAACAGCATTCTGACATCTTAATAAGGAATCGTTCAAGACCATCTGTACACTGTGTACATTAGGCCCATATTGGAGTATGCAGCACCAGCTTGGAACCCACACCTAACCAAGCAAGTAAAAAAACTAGAGAAAATGCAAAGGTTTGCAACAAGACTAGTCCCTGGCCTACGAGAAGAGGTTAAGGGAAATAGACCTGACGACACTGGAAGACAGGAGAGACAGGGGGGATATGATAACGACATATAAAATACTGAGAGGAATCGACAAGGTGGAAAGAAACAGAATGTTCCAGAAATGGGACACAGCAACAAGGGGTCACAGTTGGAAGTTGAAGACTCAGATGAATAACAGGAATGTTAGGAATGATTTTTTTCAGTCATAGAGTTGTCGGGAAGTGGAATGGTCTGAAAAGTGATGTAGGAGAGGCAGGATCCATACATAGCTTTAAGAAGAGGTATGATTACGCTCATGGAGCAGGAAGAGTGACCTAGAGGCGAGGGCCAGGAGTTGTGAATCGACCCCTGCGACCAAAAGTAGGTGAGTACACACACACGCACACATATACAACAGGCCTAGTGTCTGGTTAACATATGCTTAGGACAAAATGGTAACCCCCCCCCCCCCCCCCACACACAGAGGCAAGAGCTGAGTCTCGACCCCTGCAATCACAATTAGGTGAATGCACACACACACAAATAGCAATACCGTTCAACCTAGTTGTATATCCCAGTAAAAGATATAGAATATGGTTAATTAAAAAAAGGAAATATTAATGTTTCTTGTTAGGATAATTTGCTAATACAAATATCGAGGTTGGCGGCTCCTTTGATAGACTTTAAAATTGGTAGAGTCTGTCTGTATCTGATTTTTTTGGTGTGCTTATGAAATGTCCCTTAAGGGTTTAGTGCTTCGTTGTGATTATAATAATAATAAATGTTTATATAAGCATTTGCGTACATAAGTATTGCTGGAAATGGTTGAATTTTTAAAATGTATTGGAAAGACAACCTCATTGTATGACACCGGTGGCTCGGCGCTTACTTTTTATAATTAATAATAATAATAATAATAATAATAATAGTAAAGACAATTATCTAAATATCTCTTACTGTCTATATGTCTATGTGAATGACTATATATTTGACACCTCTTCATTATAAGTAAGGAATGCTGGATACGATGGCAAATGAATAAGCTGTTCCACAAATCTGCAGAAAAATACATTCTCAGTGAATAGAACGAATATTTTCGTATGAATACGATAGCTACCAATCACTCGTTTAGTACATTTGATTTAGGTAAATAATATATAGGGGAAATTCCTAAAAAACTTCATGTAAATATCAAATGTGAATTTACGTCCTTTATGACAAAAGTTTTTTTTTTTTTATATTTTATTTAAAACCAACAAATAGACAATAGACAAAAGGAAAAACCATAAAGATGACAATATATGAACAATAACTGAAAAAACGTTACATTAGATATTGAAACATTAACGAATAACATAATATAACAAATATGACCACTATAACCTACATATAAAATCAGATACCGAAGCTTAAAACTGTCCTATACTAGCTACATGTGGATAAGTTAACTTTCGTAAAAACATGCAAACCTATATTAACTCTTCCTCAAATTAATCATCCTTGCTCTTAATTTACACTAGAATAATAAAATACAAGTATACTTTCATTATTTCGTTAAAGACTAAATTCCTTCTGCTCAGAGCACGGAAAGAAATATAGGATTATTAACCAATGATGTCAAGAACACCTCTAAGCGAAACCTACACCGACCATACAGGTCCATGAGAACTGCATGGTCCGCGCAGCTGCTCGCCCAGGTGTGCACATGTACATTACATTTAGCTCAACATTTTTCAATAATGCCATACGTAGAAACATTCTACCCAATTTGTATAATAAAGAGCAGTTTGAATCAAAGAACATTCCACAATTATCATAAAGTTATCCTAACCTAAGCCTAGTATTCCATCTGTATTATAAATGTCTAATCAACACGAAAATTTTACCACATACCTCTAACCATATTTGTTGGTGTACATGATTCAACCATGTATTACCATAAAGAAAAAAAGAATAAAAAAGGAAAACCCACTCTTCACCTTTAAATTCAGACTTCAATTTACCATTCATGTACATATAAATTATATAAAGTATATTGTCTAATTGAACACAGTTACTTCCAACGTCAGTTATAATATTACGTCATCTCAACCACGAATAACTTCAACCATTCTTACAACTTCAAGGTTCGTAAAACTCTTAAACTACATACATAGTATTGCCACCATTTAGACAAATTAAAAAGAAAAACAATACTCAAATATATCAAAACACACTATGCTTCTATTGGCACCAAATCAATTGTGCTTACAAAAATACATTGTAAATTAAACTGAAACATAAAAAGCCATTTTGACATTTACACATTGTATCAAAATTATAAATGCGCATAGAAAATATGTATTGAATATCATTGAAAATGTTCATGAGAAAAACCATTAAAGGTATATACAAGAAAGTAAACAAACATACACATATACATACATATATATATATATATATATATATATATACATATACATATATACATACATATATATATATATATATAATATATATATATATAATATATATATTATATTATATATATATATACATATATATACACTTACAAGTACATACATACATATATACATATACACATACATATACACACATATATACATACACACACATACACATGTATATACATACACACATACACATACATAGTTATAAGTCGACAATTCCAAATATAACTGTATTGTACTTGAAAAACACTGAACAAATAATGTTAAATTGCACCCCTGACATACCTCATATAACATTCATCAAACAAACTCTTCACGCTACCGCCCATTTCATCCCCCTTACCTGCCTTTCAACTCCCGTAAATCCCGTAATGTGAAATTCCTATAACCCTCACTTAAATCCCTCTCCCATCTCCCCCCATACACCTCCTTATTCCTACACTTTGTCCTATAAAAAGTTGCTGTTAACGCATTAATTCTTTCACACACGTTCGCTCCTCTCATAGCCCAAGACATATAAATATAATCCGTAATTATATACCCTACCGCATTCTCTACCATTGATTCACCCACCTATGTCTAAGCTTAAAACCCTCAACACCTGCAAACCCCCCCTCCCACTAACCTTATTACCTTACCCAACCAAACCCTTATTAGTTCAATACATTCGCAAAAATACACCATATGGAAAACAGTCTCCAATCCACCACAAGCCTTGCATATCCCATCCTCCCTTATTCTCTTATGGAATAAAACCATTCCAGACGGTAAGATCCCATGTAAAAATCTATACATAACTTCTCGTACTTTAGGTTTTAAACGTAATTTGTTCAAACGCCCCCAGATATTACACCAATCATACATCGGATAAACCCCTTCTACCACTGCTACCACTGCCTTACCTTCCACCCCCATCAAGGTTTCCCAATTTAATATGTGAAGGATCGTTCATGTTTATGATGACCCGTAACATTGCCTCACCGATTATGAACTCCCTACCCACCCACCACCGTTGCATATCCTGACGTATCTTATGAAGTCCGCCTTCCCTCGCCTCCCCCTCCCGCTTATAACTACGTTTCAAATACACACTCATAATCCTCTTTTCAACAGCTATAAGACCCAGCCCTCCTCGGCCAACCGGGAGTGTGACAACCGCTCTACCTAACCATTCGCTTCCAGTACCCCAAATGAATCTAAAAACGCGCTTTTGTAACTTTGTATCTCGCTACGAAGTATCGGATATATTGCTGCTACATGCCAAAGTTTACTATATAATAGGACATTCGTTGTAATCACTCTTTGATGCAAAGTTAAGTGTGCAGCTCGTAAACCACTGAGGCGCTTCAGTACACCATCTACAATACACACTGAATTTATTTGTTGTGCTAACTTGATATCACTTACATAAACGATCCCACATATCAGTAATTGGTCCACCTTTTTCCGCCTTTCAACTACTTCACATTCCTCACTTAACCCATCCCCAAGATCCATATACTTCGTTTTCTCCTTATTAATTGACATGCCAGAAGCCTTTTCAAAAACGTTTACTAACTTTTCCACCCGAGGCAAATCCCTGCTACCACTTACTAAAATCGTTGTGTCATCAACATATCCAACAATGCCTGCCCCCCCACCCCTTTCGTCACCAACCCCATTTGCTGCCAATAAGACCCTAATTCCTCTATAAAAGGGATCCTGTAAACAAGCAAAAAATATTTGTGAAAGGGGACAACCTTGACGTAGACCCCTTCTCATCTGAATTTGTTTCCCTAACCTTCCATTTACCTGCACCCGCAAGGATGCATCTTGATACATTAATTTGGCCCATAATATAATTTCCTCTCCAAACCCCTGCCATCTCATAATCTTCCATAATGCTTCCCTTTCTACACTATCATATGCCGCCTCCCAATCTATAGCCAACACCCCCCCCCCCTTCCTCCCAATTTTACTCTTTCTTCAATAAAACTTCTAATCAACCCATGCCCGTCATACATAGATCTTCCCGGCACCCCATATTGTCCCTTATCAGTCACTTTACCCAGGACCTTTTTTTATTCTGTTATCTAAAATTCTTGCAAAAATCTTATAATCACCACACAACGAAATAGCACGATAGTCTTTGACTGTTAATGGCTCACCTTTAGGCACTAGAACGACCACAGCCATCCGTTGCTGTGCCCCTAAAACCCGATCCCGCTTAAGGATATTGAATAATCTTACCAAAAACCCTTTTAAAACGCTCCAATTTTGGAGATAAAAGTCACCGGGCAACCCATCAATTCCTGGTGCCTTACCTAATTGCGCCCCGGATAAAGCTTCCCATGTCTCGCACTCCGTTATCGGCTCTTCCAAAACGAATCGATCATGCTCTGTCAACTCACACTGCACAAACCTTCCAATTGACTGTAATGCTATTTCACTTATTCCCACACTTTGCGTTTTCAACTTAACCCAAGCATCAATATACCCACTCATACCCTCAGTCGTCGTCAACACCTGGTCCACTTTATACCCTTGCATACCTACCTGAACATTCAATCCCATTAACTCCATTGCCTTGCGACGTGTGTGTTGACTCCGCAACACACACGCCGACGGCCGATCTCCCCACAAAACCTCCTCAATCCCGCCCTTAAGCCTTTCCCCATCAAACCTCTCATTTTGTAAATTCCGGATATTTTCCTTCAAACTTTCAATTTCAATAACAGGATAATTAGCATTAATTTGTGCATAACAGTCGCGCAACTGCCCCTCTAAATATTTTTGAAAACCGTATTGTAACTGATTATATCTCGTCCCTCGATTAATATAATATTCCTTAATACGTTTTTTAGCTATCGTTTCCCACCAATTAACCATGGCAACATCCCCTGGTGCTTCTACCACTAAACGATCCCACATATGTCCAAAAGACAAAAGACTATCCTCTTCCTTTAATAACTTTACATTCAATTTCCAAAATGATGGACCCCTCCGAGGTACACCCTCAATATCCACATCTATTACAACTCCTCTATGATCCGAAAAAACCACATCTATCACCTTCACCCTCCGCACAGTAACCGCACAAGGCACGTACATACGGTCCAACCTCGCCGCATAACCTCGTTTAATGAAGGTGTGCTCTACCATCCCTCCCCCCCCCCACACACATCCTTTAGCCCTACCCCGGTCAATATATCCCCCAATATACCCAAACAACACCCGGCACCTCTAGGCTCCACATCTTTACGACGTATCACGCAATTCCAATCTCCGCCTATTATTGCAACATTCGGTAAACCACGTAAAAAATAGACCAGTACGTCCCGAACAAATTTAGTTTTAATACTCACGTCACCCTCAGCCGGACCATATACACATACTAAACTAATGGGAACCCTACCCCAGGTTCCATCCACTCTAATTACCCTCCCCTCTCCCCCTTCACTACGCCTTACTATAAACGGGCTAGTTTCCTTTACCAAAATGGCAGCCCCACCTTTCAAACGTGTCGCATGTTCCATGTACACATTATAACCACTCATATCCAACTCATAACCAGGCCTAAAATTATGTTCCTGTAAGAATACCACATCCACACCAAGTCGCACCAAATACTCATTAAACCATTTAAGCTTCCTCTCAGCTCTCAACCCGTTAATATTTATAGTAAAACACTTGAATTCAACAAATGGGTTTTCCTTTTGTCCCCGGCATTGACTTTGCCCCAGTTGGTTTTGCAGCACCTCTGTCCCTCCCCCCTTTATTGGGAATCACCTTTGCAATCCCTTGACCCTTGGGTTTACCATTCCCTCTCTGCTGTACCTCCACCCAAGACTTTTTCCCAGGGCGTTGGGCAGGAGTGAGCACATCATCAGAATCCGATGATGCTGCAGTCCTCTTTCGTGTCCCGCCCTCCACCTGCATTTTGACATCTGAAGCACCGTCCTGATGCACCTCCACCTCTACTGCATGCACCTTCAATCCTGTAGACTCTCGTCGACAAACCGTCATCTCCTGCCATACCTTCATTCACAGCCGTCCCCAGAACTAAGCCTGGTTCTTCCTCCTGATCTAGGACCGATTCCTCTAACAAGTCATCCAACGCCTTTACCAAAGATGCCGCCACTTCTTCACCCATATTAGGTAGTCTCTCCTCAAAAACCATATGTATGTCCAATGACTGAGATTCTCCTTGTAGCGTTACAACTGGCGATTCGAGCTCCTTTTCTTTGTCCACCTCCTCACTCCATGACAACCGTTGTTGGGGCGGTGTAGCAAGAGACTGTTCTCGCTCATCGCCTACCTCGCCCACTGGCTGCTGTTGCTGCTGTTGCCGTTGCTGTTGTGCCGGGTACCCACTTCGTTTCCCACACTGCGCCGCGATGTGGTCATATGACCCACATAGCCGACACGTACGTTGTTGCCCCGCATACGTTACATAGACTTGAGTCCGTAATTCCTTCAACACAACATATGAAGGAATAGGGTGTCGAAGAGTCATTTTAACAGTATATGAACCTTCCAGCGCACCTGCATACGGTCCAGTTGCCCATCTCCCTGCTGTGGCTACATGAACCGTCCCATAAGTACGCAGTTCACTGGTAATATCAAAATCAGTCGCCTCAAAAGGCACATTCCTTATTTTCACCCAAGTGTAATGTCGAGATACATCATGGAGTCTCACCGACACAGCTGTATTAACCGGTATGATGGTCTCCTGATACTTGTCGACCACCGCCTCGTAGACTCGTGCAGACGTCATTTTCACGAAGATTCTTGTCATTCCATTGAGTGCGACACCACTTATCTCCTCATTTGCTATACCATAGGTATCGCGAATGATCGCTGGTAATAATAAATCCATGTTGGATCCCGTGACAGTACCACGGATCATCTCAATGCAGACAGTGTTAATTCTTCTTCTGCTATTCAGCGCCATGTTGGAGAAAATAGTTTCCACCAACGAACGCTAGGGGCAGCTCAATCAGGTAAACTGCGCAAAAAACAAACTCAAACAGGAGCGTCTGCGCAGCTCGTCCACACGGCTCGGAGGCGATGAGGACAATGATGACAAAAGTTATGGAAGTTTAATGGCATTTTAGTGATAAATGACATAACACTAACGATAGCCTATGATATGTAGATCTTAAGTAGGTATTACCAAGGCTGGCTCCTCCTCAGGAAAATTAACGAATAGAAAAAGAATAATATACAGATATAAACACTTTATTGCTATAATTGAAAATATAAAACATTTAAATATGAACTTTTATCCTACGTGAAAGAGAAATGAAAAATGAAATATAAAAATGATATTTGAATTCAACGCTAATATGTACAGTTAGGCTGGGGTGTCTGGTTGATGTTGACACAGCGCCTTGTAGAAATTGTAGCCGTTGCTGATGATGTGGGAGGGGGGGGGTCACAGCTGTTGAGTGATAACGCAATGACTAGTTCATCACAGTGTCCCTAGCCTTGAATAATCCGTCAAGATGATAGGAATTCAGGTCTTTCACCACTGCAAAGATGAGGGGTAGTTGCCTATGGTTGGCTACACTAAAGTATGTAGATAAAAAGGTGACGTCCCAGAACTAATGTGAAGTTCGTCTCCTTCAGCACTGTTTCTGTGGTTGCCAGATGACCCAAGCTAGCATTCCAAGCTAGAAAGAGACAAAAGTTAACCAATGCTTGAGAAATCACTCTCCATGATAAGTGTGAGGCACTTAAAGAATGGTGAGGATTTAAAAGCAAAATTTGGAAATCAAGGCAGAATGAACTAAGTCTTAAAATTGGTAAAAAGTGAAGCTTTTAACCAATATATCCACTAAAATAGCAGCAGAGGCTTTTACTTAGTTGTGTTGGGAGCTGTGAGTCAAGTGATTATCCATTTGGTTGGAGACCCACACGTCACCTTTCCGGTTGGAAAAAAGGCGGGGGGGATAGCGGGAGCTAGACACTGACCCTACCTTAGCAAGCAGACTGGCAATCAAACTATCATCACCATATACTCGCTCGCTACTCCTATCTGTTGAACGTTTCCCTTACACTCCCCCATACCAAGACATATAGTCAAGGAGTATAAGAAGAATAGGCGAGGAAAAAGTTCTTAACCGGGAAAGTCGCGTAAGGTACCAAATCTTCTACTGACTGTCACGACTTAATCAGTCAGAGAAATAGTTGGATGAACCATTGATATACACAATATGAAACTTAAAAGCTTGGAGTGCCAATGTCAACCTCAAGAGTGACTGTTGGTTCCCTTAAAAGTTTCTAGTTATAACAAAGGTTTGTCATCCGTCTCTAAAATGAATTCTTTTCCCAGTAAATGAAATTTGGAGATACCCCACAGAAGGGCCAAATATTCCTTTTCTATGGTGGAGTATCTCGTTTCTACAGGAAGAAGTTTCCGGCTTAGGAAGCATACAGGAAAGGGTGTACCATCATGATACTGTAGTAGCACTGCACCTAGGCCGGTATTGGAGGCATCAGTTCTTAAACAAAACGGCTTATTAATATCTGGAATCTCAAGTATGGGGTCTTTCGAGATGTTCTTAATCTCTCGAAACTTTTCTCGAGCTACGTCGGAAAGTTCTAGAGGTTCCTTCACAGACTTCATAAGGTAGTCGGATAAGATGCCTGTAAGATCGCTAATGTTGGGGATAAACCGTGCATAAAAAATTTACAGAACCAAGAAAGCTATGCATGAGCTTCTTGGTTTTGGGGAATTTAAACTCTAATAAAGCTTTGATCCTACTGGGGAGAGGCTGCAAAGAATTATTAGAATCAATCCGAGATATCTAATTTTGTTATACCCAAGGAAGCATTTCTTCGGCTTGGCAGTGAGGCCATGTGAGCGTAACCTACGCAAAACTGATGTTAATGTTTGGATATGCTTGCCCCACGTGGATGTCATAACGTAAATGTTATCAAAATAAACTGAAACATTTGGCATATTACCCAAGTCCTTCCTCATCAGTCTCACGTAGGTAGCACAGGCAGTTACCAAACCGAAGGGCATAGTTCTATACTGCATCAGTCCTTGGTGTGTAGGAAAAGCGGTGTACTGCTTAGAAGAAGGATCTAACATTACTTGATGATATGCTTGCGCAATATCAATCTCTGAAAAGAAAGAGGAGTCATGAAATTTGATTGATGCTACTATTAAAGGGGATAGGCTCACACCCCCACCGATTATAGCTTTTTAAAAAATTTTTTTTTTTCCCCTCTGAAAAGCAATAGCAATCAATAAAATTTTTTTAAAATTTAAAAAAAAACTTTTAACTTGATAAACCGAAATTTACAAACCAAAAACCCGTGAAAAAAACCCCGACACAAAATAAACAAAAAAAAAAAATTTTAACATTTTATAAAAAACAAATTTCAAAACCGTAAAAAAAACCCAAAACCCGTTTACGGGAAAAAAAAAAAAAAAAAACCACTACAAAATAGAACTCATCATAAAACAAGGAATAAGTCCAAAAAATCAGAAAAAGAATAATAAAATCAATATAAAAAAAGTGAAATTTTTAAAACACAAAAAGGATTATACTAAAAACAAACAAAAAAAAAAAAAATTATAAAAAAAAAAAAAAAAAAAACCAAAACAAAAAATAAAAAAAACACCCAAAACAAAAGGGGGGGAAAATTTCTACCAAAAAAAAAACATTAAAACACATTGAATAAACAAATTCTACTAAAAAAACCCAACCAACCGACTTCCAAACAAACAGTCGGAGTCATTAAAGAAAACATTAGGAATGATCCACAAAACATATACAAATAATAATTACATACTTTTAACAAAAATAAAAAATAAAATATAACCCCAATACACATATATATATATATAACAAAAATACCTGCTCATACCACATACGTGTATTGCATTTGTTCCACAAAACAAACGGTCATAATAAAATAAAGCACTAAATGATTTTCACCAAATAAACAAAAAAAAATATTACACCAATAAGAACTATACCTAAGACATTGGTTCCCACAAACACACCTACACAACACAAAATTTTTACCTATTAACACCAATATATAAAAATGACCTTCCATAAAAATGAGGGTATAATAAACCCATCAAAAAACTTTTTAATTTTGGTACATGGGTCATTATGTACCCTTTCCCAATACAAAAAAAAAGAGCCCTAGAAAAGGGATAAATTAACATCAGATTCAAATGTAAAAAAACATATCCCACAATATACAATAAATAAAAAACCCCCTAATAAAATTTCTATAACAATAAAAAAAAACAAAAAACACATACAACTTTTGACTCTGTGTTTTTACAAAATTCAAAAAGGTCTACATCCCCCCCGGGCCCCCGAGGCTCCCGCAAAAAAAAAAAAATTTCCCCACATCTACCACCTGAAAACCCAATCAACCTTCTCATCAGGCTTCCAATCACCAAAAGGACACACCACGAAGAGCCAACCCCTTGCCCCTCACCCCTTCCCCAAAAGGGAGTAGATTTTCCAACTTAAGCTCACGATACCCCTCGGGAAAACACTTCCCCCCTTTCCCCCCCATAAATTGTTTGTTCCTACATCTGCCTATAAAAACACGCCGCCCCGCTTTTATCCTAATTTTCCCTCCACCTCCCTAAACCCCCCAGAAACATCAATAATCAACTATTACGTACGATAGCCCCCCCCACCTTTTGGGGTCCCCCCCTCCCTACTACTTTAAACCCCTGGGGGGTTGATATCTGCCCCCCCCCAAAAAAAAAAAAACCCCTCTTCAACCACAATCTTACCACCTCCAAGGCAGAACAAAAATAACTCATGAAAAGCCGTTCCTTCCCCAAAAAACCCCCAAAATCTGCCTCTCTCAAAAACCCATTCGTCTTGCACCTTTTTTCGATGTAACGCCCCTAAAAAATCTATAAACAAATTCCCTCCTCTTGCCGGTATTCTTAATTTCAAATTTCCACCCTATCACCTCCAATCAATGTGGGATACACTGCCATCCCCTTCATTGATTCCTGACGACGACCCACACCCACAAACCGTTTTTCCCTTTATTTTTTAAACATTGCTCCCTTTTTAACATAACCGCAACAATCTTCACACTCCACTAAGTCCCGCCACCCCCACCATTTGCGGATACCCCCATCACCTCCCCCACCCAAGACCCCTTTTTCCCCCCTCCCCAATATACCTCTGTTTCACAATAGCGCCTTCCCCCCTAGACCCTAACAATAAATCCCAATCCCCCCCTGTCTTAACCGCAGTCATTACCACATCTTTACCCAACCACGCCCTCCCAAAACCCCACACTCCTTTAAAGGGCTCTTTTTTTGAATTCCATAATACCTGACACTTAGGGGAAATTTCCGCCATTTCCCCACCCCTTACAAAACAGTGTATTTACCACCACAACCCTTTATGAAAGGGTTACATCCCGGCCCTTTAGACTCCTGACCTACTCAAAGCCGTCCATTACCATTTCTGAATTTAACCCTTCCAACTCCCTGTATCTGCAAATACAAAATCCCACAAATCTTTTACCACACATAATCCACCCCAAAAATCCTCCCCCAAGGCCCCTCCTACCCAAATTTGCCAAACCTCCAAAAACCCGGATTTCTGCTTTTTAAACCTCCATCCCATAGCATTCCCAAAATCTCATTACCCTTCCCCACTTTACTTAAATCTTCTATCTCATTAAGAAAAAACATTTGTATCCTAATAACCAACAATATTCCCACAAAACCACCTCTCCCCCCCCTCTTCCCCCATCCCACCATCAACCAAACAAAAAAGGGATTCTGCATACATGAAAAAGATTTTTGGAGAGGGGACACCCCTCCTTAAACCCCTCCCCATGCTTACTGAACTCCCCAAACCTACCTTTACCTTACTCTCATCGAGAAATCTCTACAAGTCCTCACCCATCCAACCCCCCCCTCCAAAACCCTTCCACCATACCTCAAACAAAAAGTCCCTACAACAAATCATAACTTTCTCCCCAATCCAGACCTAGAATATCCCTTACTACTACCCTCAAGGAAATCCCAAACGTCCATGACCTACCCGCATACCCTCCCGGATACCAAATTGTCCCCCATGTACACCGACCCCAGACCTTCTTTAGTCTATTACCCAAAATTTCGCAAAAACCTTTAATCTTCACACATCAAAGATATTGCCGGTAAGCACTCAAATCTCTACCCCCCCCTTCTTTGGCACCAAAACTATGACAAAACCCTACTTGCATGGCCCAACTTCCCACTAGAAACAATGACCAAACCCCCAACAAAGCACTGCCTAATACACCCCCAAATTTTCTCTATAAAAATCATTTGGTATAAAACCCCTATCCCTGGGGTTTTTTCCCGGTACTCACCCGAAAACTGCCTCTTCCCCCTCAACCTCACTTAACCAACCCCAACCCCACTCTAATCCGCTCACTTAAAATGCTAGGAAACCCCCCTTTAAAAATACCCTCCCCGGAACCCCCCTCCCTCCAAATCCATTTCTCCCAAACCAACATCACATAGAGACTCATACTTTCAGTATTTGGGTAGGACCCCGACCCACGGATTACCCTCCCCCCCCCAGGGCTTGCTCCAATTTAGAATTTGGGGTTACACTCTGTCGGGCCTAAATTTTACGTAAAAAAACCCAAAGGGTTACCCCCACAATACATACTAACCCCCCGCCCTAACCCTAATTGCTCAAACCTATCATTGTGTAATTTCAGCGATCCTACCCTCAGACGTCCATGTCATCCTCATACCCAACCTCCCCCACATAACAATCTTGCAACTGTCCCTCCAGATAATTTTGCAACCCAAAACGCCACCTCCCTCTTCCCCCCCCTAACCTAAAAAAATTCGCTATCCCGGTTTTGCTGCATTTTCCCCCCAATCTAAAATCTATCTCCCGTCCCTACCTCCAAAAAAACAACCACCATCACTGAAAAAAGGCCCCCCACCCCTCCTTAAAAGCCCTTTCATTTAATTTCCAACCCCAAAAAAATACGCACCACTCCATCCCACATCAAAACTGCTATTACCGCCCTGTGATCCGAAAACCCCACATCGAAGGTTTGCACCCTCACAACATCTATACCTGCTTAATAAATTCTGTCCCTCGCGCTTCATACCCCTACGGAACGAAAGTGTGTCCACTAGGTACCCCCCCCCCTCCCCCACCCCAAACAACAAACCCCAAATCTCGCAATACACCCCACACACTCCACACAACCCCCCCCCTCTCGGTTCGACATCACCACTCCAAATCACACAATTCCATCACCACCATTACTGTTAACAGGGAAAACCCCCAAGTGATAAGAAAACCTCTCTGACAAAATCAAATTTACCCTGGTATTTTCAGGCGGCATGTAAACTCCTACAAAACTACTCGACTCTCACCCCAACACCATCCCCCCCACGACCCCCCACCCCCCCCCCTCTTCCCAGCCGATGACACGCGGGCGGTCCCCCTTTTTCGCCACTCTACCCCACCTTTTAATTTTAAACCACTGGAAAAAATACATCCGAAACCTTTTTAACCGCACCACAACACCCTAAGATTATGCTCTTTCAAAAACAAATATCTACATCAAACCGCCGTAAAAACCCCTCCAACCAAACTTTCTTTAAACCCCATCTTAAAACCATTGACATTAAGAGTGAAAACTTCTGAAAAATTTTGAAGGCCGGGGTTCCCCCCATGCCCCTGGGATTTACTCTCTGCACTTTTCACTTTGCGTATTCCCCTTTTCCACCGTTTATCCTGGAAATCACCCCCCCCCTCCCCTCCCCTGTGCACTCAGGGGCCCTCTAGACTTGTGGCATCCGGGCCCAACCCCCCTGCCCAAGACTATCCCCGGGCCTCTGCCCCGGGGAATAACCTCGCAAACTCTGATCCGCAGTTTTTTTTCTAGAACTTCCACTTACACACACTCAACCCTCAGACGAATCCCCTGGTTACCCCACGGCCACCACACACTCCAGCCTTTTCCTTTTCTCAAGCTTTCCCCAAATTTTTTTGTCCCTCCCACCTTCCAACTTCACATAAAACTGAGGCACCTTCAAAACCGGCTCATCCCCACCAAAAAACCTTGATACATCGCCGAAACCCTCCTGACGAAGCTTTCCCGGACTAAAGACTCCTCAGCTAACAAACCTTTTGACTCCCCCACTCCCCCGGGAAGTGACCACGTCCCTCCCCGCCACCTCCCGGGGCACCTCCTTGCCCCCAAGATCAGCCTCCGGCCCCCAAGGCAACGGCCAGGCACCAAATCACACGACTTTAATCCAATCGGCGTTTCCAGAATTCGGAGCCGCCTCCTAGGACACTGGCTGCCATGTGCCATAAGAGCTCACAAGACATTTTTTTCTCTGACCCCATAGTACACATAAACCTGTTTCTACAAAACCGTCATCGTTACATAATGTATAGGCCTTTTTAAAGACATTTTTAAAGGGGGTAAGAACCTTCCCCGGGATTCCTTCTACGGACCCTCCCCCATCCCCCCTGGTTGCAGAATGCCATGCCCATAAATCGAAAAAACTCCTGTATCCATACCCGTGCCTCGAAGGGTACATTTTCCCTACCTTTACCCATTTTAGAAATTTGGAACATCATGTAACACAACAACCATCGCTGAATTCCACTCATACGTTTTTTCCTGGGACTGCTCGACAAAATTCTTGGTAGAAGCCGGCTCTCAGAAATTCACAAAAATTCTTGACAAAAACCATTAAGAGCGCGCCATAAATTTTCCTCGTTGGGGGTCCATATGTTCCCTGATAGTTTTGGGGAGAGTTTAGTTCATCGTATCTCCACTTTAACGTACCACGAAACCCGCTCTAAGCAATAGTATTTACCTCCGACTGTATGTTCCCGCATTTTGAATCCCAAAATGACAGCGCACTCCACACTACTCAATGGGTTTTTTGGATGTACGGGAGCTCCCGAAAGACAGCAAGGGGGGCGGCACAACCGCACTCCACCGAGTCAGGGAGCGAAAGTCTATATGAATTTTCCCCCCTTTTATCTACTCGGTGACAATATCAGATACTGAAAGGTTCAAAGATCATTTTTTTAAAAATCGATCAACCTCTCTCAAACGCATCCCTAAGGTTAAATGGAACTGGGGTTTAATTTCCGTTTGATAGATTGTCCCTCACTAAGTCAAATTTATGGACTCCGTGGGAAAACCCGGAATACCGTAAAAACATCTGAAATTTTTCCCACACATTGAAAGTTCTGTTTCTTTTGGGCATCCAAAGACTCATTAAAATTAAGTTTTTCGAACCAAGTGTTCAAGAGTCACCCAAAACAAGTAGTTCTCTGTCATAAATTACTTTGAGGTGTTTTAAATTTCGCACGCCTTTCACTCCTCATTGTCTTACAAGTTTGTGGGAAAAACTAAAACAAATCATTTAAAAAGAAAAGAGTTGGCCTACAAATTCAAAAAATACATCAAAAATTACAATAAACAAGGTCTAAGTACTATGATTTTTTACCAA
>NW_026465999.1:0-14566 GCF_026875155.1 Cherax quadricarinatus
TCAGTTTTTTTCCTTTTTATATTTCATTGTTCTGGACGGGTTTCCTGTCATATTTTATTTTCTGACGGGTTTCCTCTCATATTTCATTGTTCTGGACGGGTTTCCTGTCATATTTCATGTTCTGGACGGGTTTCCTTTTCATATTTTCATTGTTCTTGGACGGTTTCTTCTCAATTTCATTGTTCTGGACGGTTTCCCTCTCATATTTCATTGTTCTGGACGGGTTTCCCGTCAATATTTCATTGTTCTGGACGGTTTCCTTCTCATATTTCGATTGTTCTGGACGGGTTTCCCTGTCATATTTCATTGTTTCTTACGGTTTCTTCTCATATTTATTGTTCTGGACGGGTTTCCCCTCATATTTCATTGTTCTGGACCGGTTTCCTTCATATTTCATTGTTCTGGACGGTTTTCTGTTATATTCATTGTTCTGGACGGGTTTCCTTCTCATATTTCATTGTTCTGGACGGTTTCCTTCCATATTTCATGTTCTGGACGGGTTTTCCTTCATATTTCATTGTTCTGGACGGGTTTCCTCCCTATTATTTTCGGACGGGTTTCCTTCTCATATTTCATTGTTTCTGGACGGTTTTCCCTGTCATATTTCATTGTTCGGACGGGTTTCCTCTCATATTTCATTGTTCTGGGGTCGGTTTCCCTGTCATATTTCCCTTGTTCTGGACGGGTTTTCCTGTCCACATTTCATTGTTCTGGACGGTTTCCCGTCATATTTCATTGTTCTGGACGGATTTCCCTGTCATATTTCATTGTTTTTTCCTCCTTTTTTTTTGACGGTTTCCTTCTCATATTTCATTGTTCTGGACGGGTTTCCTTGTCATATTTCATTGTTCTGGACGGGTTTCCCTGTCATATTTCATTGTTCTGGACGGGTTTCCTTCTCACATTTTCATGTTCTGGACGGGTTCCTTCTTTCATATTTCATTGTTCTGGACGGGTTTCCCTCTCATATTTCATTGATCTGGACGGGTTTTCTTTTCATATTTCATTGTTCTGGACGGGTTTTCCTGTCATATTTCATTGTTCCTGACGGATTTCCTTCTCATATTTCATTTTTCTGGACGGGTTTCCTTCTCATGTTTCATTGTTCTGGACTGGTTTCCTTGTAATATTTCGTTGTTCTGGATGGGTTTCCTCTCATATTTCAGAGTTCAGCACGGATTTCCCTGTCATATTTCATTGTTCTTGATGGGTTTCCTTCTTATATTTCATTGTTCTGGACGGGTTTCCCTGTCATATTTCATTTTTGTTAACGGGTTTCCTTCTCACATTTCCTTGTTCTGGACGGGTTTCCTTGTCATATTTCATTGTTCTGGACGGGTTTCCTTCTCATATTTCATTGTTCTGGACGGGTTTTCCCTGTCATATTTCATTGTTCCTTACGGGTTTCCATCTCATATTTCATTGTTCTGGACGGGTTTCAATGTCATATTTTATTGTTCTGGACATGTTTCCTTGTCATATTTAATTGTTCTGGACGCGTTTCCCTCTCATATTTCATTGTTCTGGGCGGGTTTCCCTTTCATATTTAATATCTCTAGACGGGTTTCCCTGTCATATTTCATAGTTCTTGACGGGTTTCAATCTCATATTTCATTGTTCTGGACGGGTTTCCTTCTCATATTTCATTGTTCTGGACGGGTTTCCTTCTCATATTTCTTTGTTCTGGACGGGTATCCCTGTCATATTTCATTGTTCTGTGCGGGTTTTCCTGTCATATTTAATAACTCTAGACGGGTTTCTCTGTCATATTTCAGAGTTCTGGATGTGTTTCCTTCTCATATTTCATTGTTGTGAACTGGTTTCCCTCTCATATTTCATTGTTGCTGACGGGTTTCCTTCTCATATTTCACTGTTTTGGACGGGTTTCCCTGTCATTTTTATAGTTCTGGACGGCTTTCCTCCTCATATTTCATTGTTCTGAACGGGTTTCCCTCTAATATTTCATTGTTGCTGACGGGTTTCCTTCTCATATTTCACTGTTTTGGACGGGTTTCCCTGTCATTTTTTATAGTTCTGGACGGGTTTCCTCCTCATATTTCATTGTTCTGAACGGGTTTCCCTCTAATATTTCATTGTTGCTGACGGGTTTCCTTCTCATATTTCACTGTTTTGGACGGGTTTCACTTTCATATTTCATTGTTCTAAACGGATTTCCCTGTCATATTTCATTGTTCTGGATGGGTTTCCCTGTCATATTTCGTTGTTCTGGACAGGTTTCCATATCATATTTCATTGTTCTTAACGGGTTTCCTTCTCATATTTCCTTGTTCTGGACGGGTTTCCCTGTTATATTTCTTTGTTCTGGACGGGTTTACCTGTCATATTTCTTTGTTCTGGACGGGTGTCCTTCTCATATCTCATTGTTCTGAACGGGTTTCCCTCTCAAATTTCATTGTTCTGGACGGGTTTACCTCTCATATTTCATTGTTCTGGACGGGTTTTCTTCTCATATTTCATTGTTCTGGATGGATTTCCTTCTCATATTTCATTGTCCTGGACGGGTTTCCCTGTCATATTTCATTGTTTTTGTCGGGTTTTCCTGTCATATTTCATTGTTCTGGACGGGTTTTCCTCTCATATTTCATTGTTCTGGACGGGTTTCCTCTCATATTTCAGGGTTCAGGAACGGTTTCCCTGTCATATTTCATTGATCTGGATGCGTTTCCCTCCCATATTTCATTGTTCTGGGCGGGTTTCCCTGTCATATTTAATAGCTCCAGACGGGTTCCCTGTGATAATTCATAGTTCTTGACGGGTTTCCTTCTCATATTTCATTGTTCTGGAAGGGTTTCCTTCTCATATTTCATTGTTCTGGACGGGTTTTCCTCTCATATTTCATTGTTCTGGACGGGTTTCCTGTCATATTTCATTGTTCTGGAAGGGTTTCCTTCTCATATTTCTTTATTCTGGACGGATTTCCTTCTCATATTTCATTGTTCTGGAAGGGTTTCCTTCTCATATTTCTTTATTCTGGACGGATTTCCTTCTCATATTTCATTGTTCTGGACGGGTTTCCATCTCATATTTCATTGTTCAGGACCGGTTTCTTTCTCATATTTCGTTGTTCTGGACGGGTTTCCTTCTCATATTTCATTGTTTTGGACGGGTTTCCCTGTCATATTCATTGTTCCTTACGGGTTTCCATCTCATATTTCATTGTTCTGGACGGGTTTCCCTGTCACATTTCATTATTCTTGACGGGTTTCCTCCTAATATTTCATTGTTCTGGACGGGTTTCCCTGTCATATTTCATTGTTGCTGACGGGTTTCCCTCTCATATTTCATTGTTTTGGACGGGTTTTCCTGTCATATTTCATTGTTCTGGATGGGTTTCCTTCTCATATTTCACTGTTCTTTACGTGTTTCCCTGTTATATTACATTGTTCTGGACGGGTTTCTTTCCCCTATTTCATTGTTTTGGACGGTTTCCTTCTTTTCGTTGTTTTTGGGGGGGTTTTTTTTCCATATATCATTTGTTCTGGAGCGTTTTTTTCCCGTAAATTTTCCTTTGTCCCCGACGGTTTCCATTCATATTCTTTCTGATGGTTCCCTTTTCTATTTCATTGTTCTTTAGGGGCTTCTCTCTCATATTCATTTTCTGGGTTGGTTTTCCTCTCATATTTTATTGTTTTAAAGGGTTTTTTTCTTTAATTTTCCGTTTTTTTCGGGTTTCCCTGTCATTTTTTTTTTTATTTGGACGGATTTCCTTCCATATTTCATTTTTGGACGGGTTTTCCCTTTTAATATTTCGTTTTTTGGATGGGGTTTTCCCTTTTCCTATTTTAGAGTTCAGCACGGATTCCGTCATATTTTTATTTTTCTTTATGGGGGTTTTCCCTTTTTATATTTCATTGTTCTGGACGGGTTTTCCCTGTCAATTTTTTTTTTCTTTAAGGGGTTTTTTCTCACATTTCCCCTTTTTGTGGACGGGTTTTTCCGTCATATTTTTGTTCTGGAAAGATTTTCCTGTCATATTTCATTGTTTTTAACGGGTTTCCTTTAATTTTTTATTCTTAGGTTTCCTTCTCATATTTTTATTTTTCTGGGCGGGTTCCCTCAATTTTGTTGTTCTGGGCGGGTTTCCCCGTTTATATCATTATTCAGGACGGGGGTTTTTTCCCATATTTCCTTGTTCGGACGGGTTTCCCGCGTTTTGTTGTTTTTTCGGGTTTTTTTCTTAATCATTGTTTGGGCGGGTTTTTCCCTGAAAATTTTCTTGTCCCTGAGGGTTTCAACTCATTTTTTTGTTTTGACGGGTTTTTTCCCTTTTCATATTTCTTTGTTCTGGTTTTGGGTTTTTCCCGGGCAATTTTTTTTGTTTTTTTCGCGTTTTCCTGTCAATTTTTTGTTTCGGACGGTTTAAATCTCAATTTCTTTTCTCTGGACGATTTACCTCTCATAATTTCATTGTTCGGACGGGTTTTCTTCTCAATTTTATTGCTTGGGCGATTCCCTCTCATGTTTCATTGTCCGGACGGGTTTTTCCCCGTCACATTTTATTGTTTTTTACGGGTTTTTGTCATATTTCATTTTTCTGGATGGTTTTACCCCCCATTTTCGTTCGTTTCCCCCCTCCAATTTCTTGTTCCTTGGACAGTTTCTCGTCATATTTTATTGTTTTTGTCGGGTTTACTTCCTATTTCATTGTTCTGGACGGTTTCCCTTCATATTATTGTTTTCTGGACGATTTTTCCTCTCTATTTCGTTGTTCTGGAGTTTTTCCTTCTTTATTTCGTTGTCCTGGACTGGTTTCCCTTTCTATTTCATTTCCCGGAGGGTTTCCCTCTCATATTTCACTATTTTGACGCGTTTTCCCTAATATTTCTTTGTTTGGCGGTTTTCCTTCCATATTTCATTGTTTTTAAAGGGGGTTTTTCCTCTATTTTTCAGTGTTCAGGGGGATTTCCTTGTAAATTTTCATTGTTCGGGACGGGTTTCCTTTCATATTTCATTGTTCTGGGGGGTTTTCCCTGTCATATTTCATTGTTCTGGAGGGTTTTTTTCTCTATTTATGTTTTGGAGGGGATTCCTTTCTTTTTAATTGTTCTGGACGCGTTTCCCTGTATATTTCATTGTTCGGGATGCGTTTCCCCCCTTTTTCATTTTTCAGAGGGGTTTTTCTCTTCATATTTATGTTCGGAGGTTTCCTTCTCATATTTCACTGTTTTGGAGGGGTTTCCCCTGTCTATTTCATTGTTTTTGATGGGTTTCCGTCTTATATTTCTTTGTACTGGAGGGTTTCCGTCTTATTTCTTTGTTCTGGGGGGTTTCCCTGTCATATTTCATTTTTCTAGAGGGTTTCTTCCCCATTTTTCATTGTTTGGAGGGGTTTCCCCTGTATTTTCATTGTTCGGAGGGTTTCCTTTCTCATTTTTCATTGTTCTGGACGTATTTCCCTGTATATTTCATTGTTCTGGACGGGTTTCCTTTCATATTTCATTTTTTGGGACGTACCTGTCATTTTTCATTGTTCTGGACGTTTTTCCCCTGCATTTTTCATTTTTCTCGAGGGGTTTCCCTTTCTCATTTTATTGTTCTGGACGGGTTTCCCTGTACATTCTTGTTCGGACGTATTTCCCTGTCAATTTCCCTTGTTCTCGACGGGTTTTTTTCATTTCACATTTCTGGATAGTTTTCCCTGTATATTTCATTGTTCTGAACGCTTTTTCCTTATTTCTTGTTCTGGACGGGTTTTCCCGTGTCTATTTTATTTTCTGGAGGGGTTTTTCCCTGTACATGTCATTTTCGGACGTATTTCCCTGTTTTTCATTGTTCTCGCCCGGGTTTCCTTCTCTTTTTCTTGTTTGAAGGGTTTCCCGCTATTTCATTGTTCGGAGGGTTTCCCTGTCACTTCATTGTTCTGGACGATTTCCCGATATTTCATTGTTTCGAGGGGTTTCCTTCTTATTTCATTGTTCGGGAGGGGGTTTTTGTTTTTTTTCTTTGTTTTAAAGGGTTTTCCCCTGTCATGTTTCATTTTTTTGGACGTTTCCCTCTCATATTTCTTTTTTGGGAGGGGGTTTCCCTGTCATTTTGTTGTTCGTCGGAGGGGGTTTCCTTCCTAAAAAATTGTTTTGGAGGGGTTTCCCTTCTCTGTTTTTTTTTGGACTGTTTCCTTCTATATTTCTTTTTTGGAGGGGGTTTCCGTTTTATTTTTATTTTTCTGGGGGGATTCCCTGTCATTTTTCTTTTTGCTAGCGGGTTTCCCCCTCGTATTCGTTGTTCTGGGGGGGGTTTTTCCTGTCATATTTTTGTTTGGGGGTTTACTTCTAAATTTTATTTTTTCGGGAGGGGTTTCTCTGTCTTTTTCTTGTTGGACGGGTTTCCTCCTCATATTTCATTTTTGGACGGGTTTCCGTCCATATTTTTTTGTTCTGGAAGGGTTCCTTCATATTCATTTTGTGAGGGGTTTCCTCCTCGTATTTCGTTGTTTGGACGGGTTTTCCTGTCATATTTTTTTTTTCGGACGGGTTTACTTCTTATTTCATTGTTCGGGACGGGTTTCCTCCATTTTTAATTTTTTAGAGAGTTTCCCCCTCGTTTTCATTTTTGGAGGGTTTTTCCTATTTATTTCATTGTTCTGGGCGGGTTTCCTTCTTATTTTTCTTTTTCGGGGCGGGTTTCCCCCCCATATTTCTTTTTTTTGGAAAGGGTTTCTCGGTGATTTTTCATGTTTCGACGGGTTTTCCTGTCATTTTTCATTGTTCTGGACGGGTTTCCCCTTCCCATATTTCTTTGTTCTTGAGGGGTTTTTTTTTTTCATATTTCATTGTTCTTAAGGGGTTTCCCTGTAAAATTTTCATTGTTCTGAAGGGGTTTTTCCTTTCTTATTTTTTCATTTTCTGGACGGTTTCACTCTCCAATTTCAATATTCGGGGACGGGTTTCATGTAATTTCATTATCCTGGAGGGTTTTTCCCGTATTTTCATTATCAGGCCGGTTTTTTTGTCATATTTCCCCTCAGTGACAGTTTCACCCGGGCAGAGTAGAAACAGTGCAACAGAAGTAAAAATTTTCCCCCCTAGCCATCATATCAAGCCAGTTGTTGATTTTTTTAGTGTCTATTTAAATGACATTGAAATTTTTTTTGTCATATTTGAGTTTTTTGTATATTTTTTTCAATTAAGTGGACATCCTTTTTTCATTGAACTTTTTTATCTATCAATTTTTGGTGTTATTGTGTTAAACATGATCTTTGCCTCACGGTGTTTTAGTATAATCATGACCTTTAAATCTCTGATATTTCTTTGATAAAAAGGGGTTTTTAGTATCCTTAATATTACTATTATAAATGAGTGTATTTCTTTTCTCATTTTCCGTTATAATATGTGGTCTTTCAGCTTGGTGTTACTATGTTTTAAGGGTAACGTTTATCTTGTAAAACCCCGGGGATCTTTTTGTTTTGATGCACTAGCAAAGGTTTTTTTTAGTATGGAAATGTATCTCTCCTTCCATTTCTTTATTCCACAGTTTTTCCTACAAAAACTTTCGATTTAAATACAGATTTTGTGTCAGAAATTCAGATTGTTGAATCCATTTTCTCTAGCGGGGCTTCATCAATTTTTTTACTCTTATCAGGAAGCAGTCTTTTTCTAAACCCCCGCACGGGCGCTTTTTTTAAAATTTTGGGGGGCTTTGTTTCATCTTACATTTGCCTCAAGTATTTTAAATTCTTCCCCTCCCTTCACAAAACGTTTTTCTTTTCCCCCCGCTTTCCACACTCCCCCCGGGCCACCCAACTCCCCCTTCTCCCCCCCCCACTTTCGGGGGGCGCCGCGGATTGGGGAAAAGCCCAAAAGGCGGGCTTTCCGGGGGGAATACAAGGACTCACAGGGAAAACCTGTTTGAAATTTTCCCTCAACAAAAAATAAACCCGTACAAGATCCCGATATTGGATTCTGGAAAAATTTTTTTCCTCTTCTACGGTCTTTTATTTAATAAAATTATTAATTATTTTTTTAATAAATATTTAAAAATTAAATAAAAATTTTAATTTATAAAAATAATATAATTTTTAAAATATATATAAAAAATATATAATATATATATATATAGATAAATATATATATATATTTTAATATATTATATAATATATATATATATTATATATAATATATATATATATATATATATATATATATATATATATATATATATATATTATATATATATATATATAATATATATATAATATACATATTTTTATCACACTGGCCGTTTCCCACCAAGGCAGGGTGGCCCGAAAAAGAAAAACTTTCACCATCATTCACTCCATCACTGTCTTGCCAGAAGGGTGTTTATACACTACAGTTTTTAAACTGCAACATTAACACCCCTCCTTCAGAGTGCAGGCACTGTACCTCCCATCTCCAGGACTCAAGTCCGGCCTGCCGGTTTCCCTGAACCCCTTCATAAATGTTACTTTGCTCACACTCCAACAGCACGTCAAGTATTAAAAATCATTTGTCTCCATTCACTCCTATCAAACACGCTCACGCATGCCTGCTAGAAGTCCAAGCCCCTCGCACACAAAACCTCCTTTACCCCCTCCCTCCAACATTTCCTAGGTCGACCCCTACCCCGCCTTCCTTCCACTACCTTCCACTCTTGAAGTTATTCTGTTTCGCTCCATTCTCTCCACATGTCCGAACCACCTCAACAACCCTTCCTCAGCCCTCTGGACAACAGTTTAGGTAATCCCGCATCTCCTCCTAACTTCCAAACTGCGAATTCTCTGCATTATATTCACACCACACATTGCCCTCAGACATGACATCTCCACTGCCTCCAGCCTTCTCCTCGCTGCAACATTCATCACCCATGCTTCACACCCATATAAGAGCGTTGGTAAAACTATACTCTCATACATTCCCCTCTTTGCCTCCAAGGACAAAGTTCTTTGTCTCCACAGACTCCTAAGTGCACCACTCACCCTTTTTCCCTCATCAATTCTATGATTCACCTCATCTCCCATCCGCTGACACGTCCACTCCCAAATATCTGAATACATTCACCTCCTCCATACTCTCTCCCTCCAATCTGATATCCAATCTTTCATCACCTAATCTTTTTGTTATCCTCATAACATTACTCTTTCCTATATACACTTTCAATTTTCTTCTTTTGCAAACCCTACCAAATTCATCCACCAATCTCTGCAGCTTCTCTTCAGAATCTCCCAAGAGCCAGTGTCTCAGAAAAAGGGCAACTGTGACAACTCCCATTTTAGTGTGATTTTTTATCTTTTAATTTTAGCAAAAAAAAAGGTATCTATACGTTGTAGCGGTAAATGACTTCCCCCAAATCTTAATCTATTTTTCAGTCTCCTTGAAAAAATGTAAAAATATTATTTTTTGTTAAGCTTTTGTGTTGTAGAGCACACAAATCCAAAAAACGCCGCGCGCGCACACAAAACTTTTGATGTACACCATCACCTGGAAGTTGCGGGAGGTCGTTGGAGACACCATCCCTGGAAGTTGTGGAGGTCGGTATAACCCGGCCAGGAGACTCTTCGCAAAATAAAATGGCCCACAATATATTTCAATAAGTTTGTGGGACAAAAGGTGTTTTAGAAAAAAGTAATATTTGAGAAATGTCTGATGAAGATATAATTACTCGCGGTTTTATTTTTGGGAGAAAAAATAAGAGATCGGATAAGTAAAGGAAGGATTATAAAGGCAAGGAGTAAAAAAGGCAAAAAATTAAGGGGATGTGTAAAAGGAAGTGGGTGTGATGAAATTTAGTATGAAGACATGTGTAAAAAGTGATAAAAAAAAAGAAGGTTAAAAAGTGATTTAAAGAATGGAATAAAAAAAAATAAAAAAACGATAAAAATTGAAGACTCAAGAGTAAAGAAAATAAAAATTACGGAAGTATAAAGAAATAAATGACGAAAAAAAGTAGGGTAAAATTGAAAAATTAAAAGAATAAAGTTTTAAATGGTCAGAATTTAAATTAAGTACAGGAATGTTCATTTTTGTTTTCTGGCAGAGTAAAGGATGCTTTTTGGAGTGTCTAGCGGGAGAAAAGGGATGGGTTGGAGTGCCAACGGGAGTAAAGGATTGATTTTGGGGTGCGTAGCTGGAGTAAAGGGGGGTTTTGGGAGTCCCTTAGAAATGTATAGGATGGGGTTGGAGTGTTTTGCGAGGAACAGGATGGGGGGGGTGTGTTTAAGTAAGGAGGGTTTTCTGATGGTCAGGGAGAATAAAAGATTGGGTTGAGTGCTTTGGAGTATATATAATGGGTTTTGGGAGTGCTGAGGAGAGTATAGGATGGTTTTTGGAGTTGTTTTTAAATATTTTTATTTATTTTTTAAATATATATTATATATTATATATTTTTAATATATAAAATATATATATTTAATATATATATATAATATTATATATAATATATATTTTTTACTAATTATATATATATTATAAAATTTTATATATATATATAATATATATATATATAATATATATATATATTTTTAATATTATTTTATAAATTTTAATATATATTTTTATTAATATATAAATATATATAATATATATATATTATATATATATATAATATTTATATAATATATAATTTAGGTTGGTAGACAAAAACCCCCGGGGAAGTACTCCCGTCCTCCCAGATGCTGTGAAACAAAAAACCTGTAACTGTTTTGCATGAGGGTTAGATTGGGGTTTTTTTTCGTCTCATAAACACGCTAGAAAAACGGGTTCTTGTACCCCAACTTACACTTTGGTCACACTTCACAGACACGAAAATGTATATATAACATCATTGGGTTTTTTTCTCTTTTTTCAAAATAGCTCTGTTCTTCTTTTTTTTCTATTTTCCCTGGGGAAGTGGAAAAGAATCTTTCCTCCGAAGCCATGCGTGTCGTATGAGGCGACTAAAAGCCGGGAGAATGGGTAGAACCCTCTCCTTAGCATTTACAAAAAAGAAAGAAGAAAAAACTTTATAAAACGGGGGCTTTAATGTGCGTTGATGTGTGTGGATGACAAGAAACAGATATTGCTGATGTTATAATGAAAAGAAGTTGGATGCCTGGGGCCCTAACGAAACAAAGCTGAAGGGGGTAGGGGGTTCCCGGGGGGGGGAAATAAAGGGATTAAATTGGGTAATTGAGAGAGTTAGAGCAAAGGAAGGGGTAAGCAGTAATGTTGAAGGGTCAGTTTTGGAAGGAGAAAAAAAAGGGAAAATGAATGTGTAAATTCAAGAATTTTGGGATTTAAAATAAAAGGGTTTATGCGGAAGTGGGTATAAAAAGCAGTATGCACCTGGGAAAGAGAGGAAATTTGAGGAAGGAGAGATTTGGGGGATGTTAGGGAAGATAGGACCTTTGACCCAAGGGGAGAGAAAAGTGGTAGGGGGTCTGAATGCTAAAAAGGGAAAACTTTTAGAGAGGTGTGGTAGGTACGTTTTGGGGGCCCGGGTATTGATAATGGGGGCCCTTTTATTGAAATTTGTATAGAAAGGGGTTTAGTTATAGGAAAACAATTTTTTAAGAAAAAAAGGATAAATAAGTATACAAGATAAGATGTAGGGCGAAATGACGTAGTTTGTTGGATTTTGAATTGGTAGATAAAAAAACTGTTGAGTAGACTTCAGGAGTACATGTTTTTTAAGGGGGGACAGAATATCAATCACTTTTTTAGTTTTAGCACATGAGAGTAAAAGGTAGATGGGGTCAAAGGGGAAAGAAGCATCAGGGAAAAAAGAGAGGGGAAGTTTTAAACAAAAAAAGGAGGAGTTAGGGGAAGAAAAAAAAGCTTTGGAGGATAGATGGGGGGTAAGAGGCATGGGAAATGGGGGGCGAAAAGGTATGGGGTTTTTTAAAAATGTAATGTTAGAGTGTTTAGCAGAATTTTGGTTACAGGAAAGGGGGGCAGGAGGGAAAAGGAGCGATTGGGGAAATGATTTGGGAAAAAGATTTTAAAGGGGAAAAAGTTAAACATATAGAAGTTTTTACAAAGGAAATGATGCAAGGAGGGGAAAAATATATGGAGAAAAAGAGTAGGTTTGAGAATGGCGAACCTGTAAAAAAGAGCAAAAGAGAGAGTGGGTGAGATGTTTTAAAAAAATTTTGTTAAAATAAGAAAAAGTTTTGGGGAAAGGGGAAATTTAAAAATTAAGGAAGCCTAAAACAAATGGATTTGTCTTAAAAAAAGGGGGGAGAGTTATTAAATGGAGAGTTGAGGTATTGGGGAAAATGGAGGGAATATTTTGAGGAATGTTAAAATTTTTGTGAAGAAAGGGAAGCTGTGATTTGGTATGGGGAAAGGAGGAATAACTTTTGTAGGAGTGAGGAGACCCCGTTTGGGGGGGGAATTTGGGAAGGAGTAGAAAAATGAAAGGGGGTAAGGCACCCGGGATTTGTGGATAAAGTACAAATTTAAAAGCAGGTGGGGATATAGTTTTGGAGGGGTTGGGTGCATTATTTAATAAATGTATAGAAGAGGGAAGGTACCTAGGTTGGCAGAGAGCAGCATAGTTCCTTTTTTATAAAGGAAAGGGGCAAAAGGAGTGCAAAAATTTGGGGGGAAAGTCTTTAGATCCCTGGTAAATGTAGGTAGGGTTTTATTAAAAGAATAAAGAAAGACGGGAATAGGATAGCAGATG
This sequence comes from Cherax quadricarinatus, assembly GCF_026875155.1. Taxonomy (NCBI): domain Eukaryota; kingdom Metazoa; phylum Arthropoda; class Malacostraca; order Decapoda; family Parastacidae; genus Cherax; species Cherax quadricarinatus. The sequence continues at coordinate 12,640 of NW_026465999.1, forward strand.
AAAAAGGAGGCTTTGGGAAAAGATAGGGGGTGTGTGGACCAGGTGTTTACAGTGAAACATTAAGTCACCTTTTTTGAAAGGCAAAAAAAGAGGTTTTTTTTGGGCATTTTTGGTTTTGGGAAAAGGCGTATGACAGGGGATAGGAGGGCAATGGCAGATTTTGCGGTGATGTGTAGGAGGTGGTTTTAAGAAAGCAGTGAAGAGTTTTTACGAGGATAGTGAGGCTCAAGTTATGGTGTAGGAGGGGGGAAATTGTTTCCGTAAAAGTAGGCCTTAGAAAAGGATGTGTGATGTACCGTGGTTTTTTAAATATATTTATAAAAAGGGGTGAAAGGGAAAAGAAAATCGGGGGGTCTTGGCAAGAGGGGGGATTTAAAAAGATAAAGAATCACACATAAAGTGGGAGTTTCACAGTTGCTCTTTGTGAGACACTTTGCTCTTGGGAGTTTGAGGAAGTTGCAAGATTGGTAGATGAATTTTGTAGGGTGTGCAAAGAAGTAATTAAAAGTAAATACGGGAAAGAGTAAGGTTATAGGATAAAAAAAAATTTAGGTGATGAAAGATTGGTATCAGATTGGAGGGAGAGAGTATGGGAGGTGAAAGTATTCAGATATTTGGGGGTTGACGTGTCATCGGAGGGGATGAGGTGTATCATGAATTGATGAGGGGGAAAAAGGGGGATTGTGCACTTTGGAGTCGTGGAGACAAAGAAAAATTTTTCCTTGGAGGCAAAAAGGGGAAAGTTGAGGTATATTTTTTCCAAAAGCTCTTATATGGGGTTGAAGCATGGGTGATGAAAGTTGCAGCGAGGAGAAAGGGGGAGGAATGGAGATGTCATGCTGAGGGGAATGGTCGTGTGAATAATGCGAGAATTCGTAGTTTGGAAGTTAGGAGGAGGTGGGGATTACCAAAACTGTTGTCCCCGAGGGGTGAGGAAGGGTTTTTGAGGGGGTTCGGGCTGTGGGAGAATGGGCGAAAAGAGTGACTTAAGGTGTACAGTCTGTAGTGGAAGGAAGGCGGGGTAGGGGTTGGGCCCAGGAAAGGGTTTGGGGGGAGGGGGTAAAGGAGGTTTTTGTGCTAGGGGGGTTGGACTTCCAGCGGCATGCGTGAGCATGTTGATAGGAGTGAAGGAGACAAAAGGTTTTTAATATTAGTGCTGTTGGGGTGGACCAAAGTAACATTTATGAAGGGGTTCAGGGAAAACCGCAGGCCGGACTTGGTCCTGGAGATAGGAAGACAGGCCGACTAGAAGGAGGGGTGTTTAAAGTTTCAGTTTAAAAAAATGTAGTGTAAAACACCCTTTTGGCAAACGTGATGGGGTGAAGATGGTGAAAGTTTTTTTTTTCGGGGGCCCCCGCCCTTGGGGGGAATCGGCCCGGTGATAAAAATTATTTTATTTTTAAATATATATATATAATATATATATTATAAATTTTATTATATATTATATTTATATATATAATTATATATAATATATATAAAAAATAATAAATATATATATATATATATATATTTATTAATATATTTAATAATTTTTTATATAAATTTAAGTTTTCCGATATTCCAGTATGTGACATTTTGGTTGACATTTCGCGTTTTGAGTCTCACACAACTTTTTTTAAACCTAGGGGTTTGGGGGAGAACATTATAACCCCTTTTATTTAAAGGGAAAGGGGGGCAAAAGGGGCTGTAAAAAAATTATAGAGGAAAAAGTTTTTCTAGAAACCAAAAGTGTCGGTTTTGGGGCAAAATTGAAGGGAAATTAGAGGGGAGACAGAAGGGATTGCGGATGAGCAAAGGAGGGTTGGGGAAAATTTGATCAGAAAGGGTATAGGAAACATTTTTGGTGTAAGTGGGGGATGGGGGAACAAACTCCCGGTACAGTTTTCAGGCGAAAGTTGGTGTTTAAAAATAGGTTAGAAAAAAG
>NW_026466000.1:0-14190 GCF_026875155.1 Cherax quadricarinatus
TATGTTCACAAATTTATAGTGTGGAAATAGAAGGTGAGGTGTGGAGTTGCTAAAAGTATTATTATATTATTATTATTATTGCCCTTGTGTCTTAGGCTTAAGCTTGCACAAATGCTTGAATAACTATGGACTTTCCACATGGCATTATTAAGTGTCACCCATTTCTGTACAATGTATCATGTGGAAATAAATTTTGAATTTGAATCTGAATTCTCCCTTTCCTTAAATTGAACCTAATTGCCTCCAATGATGTTGATTAACCCTTTGACTGTTTTGGTCGTATATATGCATCTTATGAGCCACCGTGTTTGACGTATATATACTCATAAATTCTAGCGGCTTCAAATCAAGCAGGAGAAAGCTGGTAGGCCCACATGTGAGAGAATGGGTCTGTGTGGTCAGTGTGCACCATATAAAAAAATCCTGCAGCATGCAGTGCATAATGAGAAAAAAAACTCCGACTTTTTTTTTTAATTAAAATGCCAAATTTGTGGTCTATTTTCATATAGTATTTATGGTTGTATTCTCGTTTTCTTGGTCTCATTTGATAGAATGTAAAACTAGTATAGAAGCAGAGGTGATTCTGATTGGTTTTACTACGAAAAGAACCTTGAAATGGAGCTCAAATTAGGGGAAATGTTTGATTTTTGTCAATGTTCAAAAGTAAACAAATGATGTCATTTACCAATAAATGTCCAAGTAGCCATTCTAATATGCAGTCATGAATGGGGTGACATTATTTATACAATTATTACAATATTGCAATAGTCTGCATAACAGGAAATCTATTTTTTGTTTGAATAAAAATTCAAAATAAAAAGCAAGAGTAATATCAGAGGGGCTGGAGACGTGACTGATGAACAAAGAAAATGTTATTTTAGAGCCAGGAATGTCTGCATTGTTCATTTGGACCCTAATTTTGAAACTGTCATATTTTTAATTTCATGAAATTGGCCAAACTGCAAATTTCTGACCACGTTTTGGGGTAGTTGAAATCAGTAAATGGGCAGTTTCTTGTACTCAGTCAATAGAAAAAATGGAGTTCTAAAGAAATAGCTATGAGTTTGGTCGACTGGAACAATGGAAATTAGCCGAAAATAGGGCTCAAAGTGGGCGAATTCACTGATTCGTAAATATCGCCAAGGTCACTAACTTCGTGAGAGCATAATTCCTCAGTTTTCATCAAATTTCATTCTTTAGTGTCATTACAATCGGAAAAGATTCTCTATCATTTCTAATCGGGAAAAGATTCTCTATCATTTCTAAGAAAAAAATGTTTTTTTTCGGAAATTTTGTGACACCAGGAGACACCTCAGGATCTGGGGTTGCGACAGTCAAGGGGTTAATAAGAGTTTAACCCCTATGAATGGAACAATAAAAACAAGAATATAATAATGCAGGAAAATATAATAATAATAATAATAATAATAATAATAACAATACAGTAATAATTTAAACCCTACAACTAAAAATATTTACAAAAGAAAATCACATTTAATAAAATTAACAAAGGCACTGTACAGTTAAACCCCCAAATTTGTGGGCTTTGAGTTTCCAACTTCTTGCTGATGGGCACTGGTGAACTGATTCAATTATTTACAAGTTCTCAAGGTGGCCATTTTTGGGGGAACTTGGAGTACAATCCCTAAATCGAAAACACCCATGCATAGCAGGCCCTCCCTTCCTTATGGCATTCATGCATTCTGAAAAATATTCTTATGTTGAATTTGGAATTCAGAACTAACATGACACCCACATTAAAATCTGAGATGCATTTCCAAGCATAAATGTAAATAAATTTTTAAGTTAGAATATTTAACTGATAAGTTACACTAAATACTTTTAATCCTTTTCACTTACAAAAAGTATTAAACATTGTTTTAATTAATGTACACTGTCCATGTTAATTTAACAGAACTACAATATGCAGTAGAGTACAAAACAGATGTATATGGGTGGGCAACATGTTGCTGGGCTGCTCTGAGAGGGAAAAGAAGAGTGGGAAGGATGGTTTCAAGATCAGACAGTCCATTATGTAGGCAACAGTTAGTCACTTTACCCACTGATTAATACACATGACTGCTACAATTCTTGACCAATCTTTACCAAACAAATATGAACTCTTCATACATACATGAAATATATATATAGTGTATGCAAAATATGCAAGCATTTGGTAAAAAAATAATAGCCGAGAAAAACTATTTATGAAAATAATTTGCTTCAATACAATACGCTCCCTCTAATAACATGCAGGATTCATTCCTGAAAATGCCAACTTACAAAATATAGCATTATGTAAAGGTAAGAAAATATTGGAAAAATAGGGTTGTGTTCCTTGGACTTTCAAAATTGTGAAACTTTTTTTGATACTGTAATTCTATCACATATAAAATAATATGGTTTATCTTTTCCTACAATCTGTTAGTCAATATTTGAGCATTTGGGCAAAATGAGGATTAATGCAAACCTGAAGGGTCAAGTTAGTTGCAGCGACATTTATCATGAAATATGCTCAGTACATGTAGGAGTCAGCCTAAGCTGCCTTGTTCTTTGTGTTAGAGTTAATAGGGCCAGAGGCAGTTTACACTGTATTAAGCCATCAACATTTGAACATCAGTAGAAATAAGAACCACAATTCCTTTCCAAACTGTACATAACATAGGATCTCACCATACCTTTACCAAATAAACAAACGAAAACAAAGCAGAGCCTCGATTAAGATGTGATCTGTTAGGATATTTTTGTCAAATGATGGTTGAAAAATTGTGGCATTTTTTCAGTCATGACCCCATGAAGTTCATTTATGATGCTGCTACTTTAGGGGAAAAATATGAAGCGCTGCACAACTGCAGGTGCTTTCTTCCCCATCTTGTGCTCAGCCAGCCTAAGGATCAGGCTATTAATGTTTTTATAGGGAAGGCCTAGTCACACTTAATGTACACAACTTCTCGCGCCTCAGTGCTTCATAAGAACATAAGAAAGGAAGAACACTGCAGCAGGACTGTTGGCCCATACTAGGCAAGTCCTTCAAAATCCATCCCACTAACTTAATTGCCCAACCCAATTTTCAATGCTACCCAAGCAATAAACTTTGATAATTCTATTTACTCATGTGCAAGTCCCACTCAAATCCAACCACTCACACTCGTGTATTTATCCAACCTAAATTTGAAACTACCCAAGATTTTAGCCTCAATAATCCCTACTAGGCAGACTGTTCCACTCATCAACTACCCTATTTCCAAACCAATGCTTTCCTATATCCTTTCTAAATCTAAATTTGTTTAATTTGAATCCATTACTGCAGGCATACATACACATACAGCATGCATGCACATCCCATACCATGCTCAGCTCTGTGCTAGTACACTGATTTTTTTTTATCTTTTCAGCATATCTGTTATGCCAAGATGCAGTTGTTATATACATGTATATGTTTTTCATATTTGTTCATCTTTCTAATATTACATTGTGATTATCATCATTAATAGCTAAAACGAGAGTAATCAGCTTTATACAGTGGACCCTCGGCTAACGATTTTAATCCATTTCAGAGAGCTTGTCCTTAACCGATTTTATGATTAGCCAAATTAATTTTCCCCAAAAGAAATAATGGAAATCCAATTATTAATCCATTCCAGATATGAAATATACATTTTCCTACACAGAAAACAATGAGACATGCAGAATAAACAATACTGAAATGGCACTTACCTTTATTGAGGACTTACTGATGAGTAATGAGATGGGAGGAGAGCAGAGGATGGAGGAGTTTACAACTGTTTGGAAGGGAAGTCCCCTTCCATAAAGACTTTAGGTAACAAGTCCTTTTTTGGGGTTACCTCCCTTCTTTGTTTTTTAATGAGAGTTAGCCTGTCTTTCATAGGCATATATCCTGGGAGTGCCTTTTCCTCCTGAGTACTGTTGGTCATGTTTGGCATTTTCTTCCAAAACAGGCCTGTTTCGTCACAATTAAACACTTTTTGGGGTTTTAATTTTTCAGTGTCTATGCAATCCTTGAATTTCTGCACATATTTTTCAGCCACTTTTTGGTCCAAACTGGCAGCCTCACCATGTCTCATCACACTGTGTATGCCACTACGATTCTTAAATCTCTCAAACCAACCTTTGCTGGCCTTAAAATCACTAACATCAACACTAGTTCCAGGCATTTTCTTAATGAGATCCACATGTAAGTGCCTTGCCTTTTCACATATGATTGACTGAGAAATACTATCTCCTGATAATTGTTTATCGTTGATCCACACCAACAACAGTCTCTCCATATCTTCGAGTACAGTAGGGCCCCGCTTTACGGCGTTCTGCTAATACAGTCATTTCAAATTATGACCAAAACTCACTATACGGCTCCCCCCACCTGACTTTCTAATACGGTTACTGCACCCCACCCTGTTTGTTTACATTCTCTGTGAGATCCATCAGCACTAAGTCTCTCCATTTTGTCTGGAAATTCCAAAATTTCAAGTGTTTTTAAAAGTTATTTCATATTTTATATATACAGTGGACCCTTGACCAACGATGGCATCGTTTAACCCTTTCAGGGTCCGTCCCGTAGATCTACGGCTGGTCGGTGAGTGTCCAAACCGTAGATCTACGCCAAAATTCTAGCGCCGTCAAATTTAGCGCGAAAGCGCTCATAGGCCTACATATGAGAGAATGGGTCTGCGCCGTGGGTGTGCGCCATAAACAAAAAATCTAGGCGCCTGCATAGCATTGTGGGAACGCCGGCTCAGTCACCCTTGTTCACCATGCCTCGTCGCAAGTCAGCTCTCACTCCCCGGAAAATTGGGACTCTCCTCTTCCTGTCTGATAGTTCTGACACTGATGGAAGTGGAAATGAAGACGAACTCTACGGCTTTGATAAGTTAGTGACTGAAAATAATGACCAGGATATCGATAATAGTGCAGAAAACCCCGACGATCCTCGACCTTCTACCTCTGGTGTGGGCACTCGTGACTCACGGTCGGGTGTTCCTAAACGTAAGAGAAAACTAATATTTTCCCGTGGCCTGGCCTCTGACTTCAGTAATGACAATGATTCTGACGTGGATTGTGATTTTATTGCGCTCGACGATCATTCGATAGTGATAGTGAGGAAAAAATATTCACCAGTGAAGCGTCGGTATGTTCGCCGCCGCATGCGCTCGGGTAGTGCACCCTATGCTGTGCCCAGGGGACGGAGTACATCCCGGAGTACATCCCGTGGCCCTACACCCGTTTTAGGTAGTGATAGTGAGGATGATGTGGCTACACTTGGCATGGATGGGCCACAGGCATCAGTGGATGGTGTTAGTGGGGCTGGTGGTGGTAGTGGCACCGCCATGCGTGACTCGCTGTGCCACGCGGGGACCCACGCTGCTGACTCGTCAGTTCAAGGACAAAGCGGAGCGTCACCCACCAGCTCGCCACAACCACCCGTACAACCAGCCTATGATGTCCAGTATCCACCAGCAAACCGTATCTGGGATTGGCAGCAAAATCCCAATTTTGTTCCCAGCCCTCACCACTTTGATGACTCTCAAAGTGGAATTCTACCTACCTGTCCCCTTGGAACCACGGCCAATGAACTGGAATTCTTTGAATTATTCTTTGACCAGCCATTGATGGAAATTATTGTCAGGGAAAGTAATAAGTATTTTCAGTACACCATGGCAAATACGATCTTATCACCACAGTCAAGACTACACAGGTGGAAAGAGACAACTGTTGCAGAAATGTATTTGCTTTTTGCAACAATAATGCTTATGCCTCACATCTATAAGCATAATATAAAAGCATACTGGTCCACAGATCGGCTAATTTGTACCCCATCCTTCAGTGAAATAATACCAGTGAACAGGTTTATCTTACTGTTACGTATGTTGCACTTCTCTGACAAAACCAGGCCTGACAGAAGTGACAGGTTATACAAGATTAGAAATGTTTTCATGTATCTCAAACAAAAGTTCAGGATATACTTTTATCCATTCAAGAATCTTGTAATTGACGAGTCTTTGATTTTGTTCAAAGGTAGACTGTCATTCAAGCAGTATATACCGAGCAAGAGGAACCGCTTTGGTATAAAATTGTTTGTACTCTGTGATTGTGACAGTGGCCTGGTGTTGGATATTGTTGTATACACGGGTAGTAAAACATTGAAAGATACCAAGATGTTATTGGGTATATCAGGTGACGTAGTGAGAAACATGATGGCACCTTATCTTGGTAAGGGCCATACATTATATACCGATAACTGGTACACAAGCCCATTACTCAGTGATTTCATGTGAGTGAACAAGACAGATGTGTGTGGCACAGTGCGTTCTAATCGTAAACATATGCCCAGGCTCAACGCAGGTGTTCGTGGTGATGACGTGCAGGTGTTTACTGCCAATGACATCATGGCATTACGGTGGCATGACAAACGAGATGTCACATTGTTGACAACCATTCACCGTAATGAAATGCAAGACAGTGGCAAAGTTGATCGAGTGACTAATGAACGTATTCGAAAACCATGACAGTGATTGATTATACACAAAACATGCGCTTGGTTGACAAGTGTGACATGCAGATTGGTTTTGTTGACTGTGTTCGTAAGAGTTACAAGTGGTACATGAAACTTTTCTTCCATCTCATGGACATTTTAATGCTGAATTTCATATAATATGTACCAAATAAAGACTGGTAACAGACCACCGTATGGTGAATTTTGTTTGTCTGTTGTCAGACAACTCATAATGAAGTACCAGGTAACAACACCTGCAATACAACATGGTCCTCGAATTCATCACAATATACCCAAGCGTTTGAGGAGAGAAGGTGATCATTTCAAATACAGCTTCCTTCAACTCAAAAGAAATTTGCTCAGAAGAGATGCATTGTCTGTGCACAAACAAAACGACGGCAACAAAGACGCAAAGACACTCGGTTTATGTGTGAGGAATGTAAGGTGCCTCTGTGCATGGTGCCTTGTTTCAAGGAGTTCCACAAGCTCCAGCAGTTCTAAAACCATGTCCAGTGATTGTAAATATGTAAATATATGATAGAACATTAGTATTATACAATATTTGTGCATGTTTATTGTAATAAACAACAGTGGTAAACAATAATATGATAATAACTTTAGTGCAGTTATTGTGTTCAATACAGTGAGTATATATATATCAATTTTTATACATATTGGTCTCTCAGGCCCCAAATGTTAGTAGGAATAGAAAAAAATTGGAAAAGAAAAGAAAAAACAACTAAAACAACAAAATAATATAATACGCGTATGTGGAATTTGTCGATGTTGCCGCCACCACATCATTTTCTACAAACTTCTTGGCACTGTATCTCGGTAAGTACTGATCAGATTCTAATTTTTTTTGTTTTATTACCTTCACAAAAATATGCTCTTTAATTCTGTAAGAAAAAATAATTTTTTTTTTTTTCAAAATTTCTTGGACACTGGTGCGTGACTTCAGATTTTGGCCTTGGACCCTGAAAGGGTTAACGTTAAATCTGACTAGAGATACATTTTAACGCAAAAATTTTGCCTTGACTAGCACTAAAAAACTCGACCAACACGATTCGTTCCATCTGAGACGCGTCCACTTGTGGCCAGTGTTTACAAGCCAGCCAGCCACTGCAGTCCCATCCAAACATACAATTGGAACATTTCATATTATCACAGCGTTTTTAGTGATTGCACCTGCAAAATAAGTCACCATGGGCCCCAAGAAAGCTTCTAGCACCAACCCTACAGCAAAAAAGGTGAGAATTACTATGGATATGAAGAAAGCGATCATTGCTAAGTATGAAAGTGGAGTGTGTGTCTCCGAGCTGGCCAGGTTGTACACAAAACCCCAATCCACCATCACTACTATTGTGGCCAAGAAAACGGCAATCAAGGAAGCTGTTCTTGCCAAAGGTGCAACTATGTTTTTGAAACTGAGATCGCAAGTGATAGAAGATGTTGAGAGACTGTTATTGGTGTGGATAAACGAAAAACAGATAGAAGGAGATAACATCTCTCAAGCGATCATATGTGAAAAGGCTAGGAAGTTGCATGAGGATTTAATTAGAAAAATGCCTGCAACTAGTGGTGATGTGAGTGAATTAAGGCCAGCAAAGGTTGGTTTGAGAGATTTAAGAATTGTAGTGGCATACATAGTGTGATAAGGCATGGTGAGGAAGCCAATTTGGACCAAAAAGCAGCTGAAAAATATGTGCAGGAATTCAAGGAGTACATAGACAGTGAAGAACTGAAACCTGAACAAGTGTTTAATTGTGACACTGAAAATGTTGTCAAACACTTTAGGAATGTCATAAAGGAACGGGACGTACAGGCCTTTATGGAAAGATATGTTGGGCGACAGAGGTCCAGTGACTCTCAAGCTGGTCCTAGTGGCATTAAAAGAAGAAGGGAAGTAACCCCAGAAAAGGACTTGACATCTCAAGTCCTAATGGAAGGGGATTCTCCTTCTAAACACTAACACCATCCACAGTCTCCCCTCCTCCCATCCCATCAATCATCACCAGATCTTCAATAAAGGTAAGTGTCATGTAATTGTACATTTCTTCTTCAGTTTGTGTGCATTAAAATTAATATTTCATGTGGTAATTTTTTTTTTTCAATACTTTTGGTTGTCTTGCACGGATTAATTTGATTTCCATTATTTCTTAGGGAAAAATTAACTCGACTAACGATAATTTCGATTAACGATGAGCTCTCAGGAATGGATTAATATCGTTAGTCGAGGGTCCACTGTACTCTGATAATTATACTTATGTATACCTGTACCTAAATAAACTTAACACACTGTGCTGGCATGCAGGTACACATTAAAATCAGTAAGTGTCCTTATGTCTCCAGACGTCATATTAGTACAGGCCCTCCATCACAAATCCAGCATCATTGGGACCTGTAGTGCCGGATTACTGAGTTTGCCGAATTACAGAGTGGTTAGGTTAGAATACGCTTAAATAAAATTAACCAACTTGACTTACACAGTTCATTGAACATCATCAAAAATCTAACATTTCCAATACTTTGAGCTCAATTTCAGGTACTTTTCGTCATGAAAGCAATCAAAATCATGTCTATTTCTGTAATATATCTTCCATTCTATCAAATGAGTCCAAAAAATGAGATACAACAATAAAAACCATACCGAAAATATACTGCAAAGAGGCGGCAATGGATTAGGAGTGAACTCCCTTATTTATCGTCCGTCTTTTTTGTTTTTGTTGTACGTTAAGAAGCATCTTTCCATCATACATTGCTCAAGTTTCAATGAGATAGCCCACAAACAACCGAGAAAAAAATATTTACCAAAAATAATATATGGCAAGCCCAAGCCAGGTACTGGAAATAAGTCACTTTGTCTGATTTTTCTGGGTTATCCAAGGTTCTCTATACATACACTGCTATGTATGATAATCTGTGTAACTGTATTTGTGTATACCTGAATAAACTTATTTACTTCTAGTCTGTCAACTGAGTACAAGAAACCGCCCATTCACTTATATCAACTACCCAATATAGTGGTCAGAATGCCAATTTCAAAATAGGGTCCAGAATAAACAATGTAGACATTCCTGGCAGTAAAATAACATTTTCTCTGTTCATTAGTCACGGCTACAGGCCCCTTATATTACTCTTGCTTACCATTTGGAATTTTTATTCCAAAAAAAAAAAAAAAAAAAAAAAAAAAAAAAAAAAAAAAAAAAAAAAATAGAAGATTTACTGTTATGCAGAATGCTGCATTATTGTAATAATTGTATAAATAATGTCAATCCATTCTTGACTCCACACTGGAATTTAGACTGGCAGGCGGACAGGTATTGGACGGTGACGTCATTTGTTTACTCTTGAGCTTCGCTAAAGAATAGAACATTTTCGCTACTGTGAGCGCAATTTCAAGGTGCTTTTCGTCATGAAAGCAATCAAAATCATATCTATTTCTGTAATATATCTTTCATTCTATCAAATGAGACTGAAAAAATGAGAATATAACCATAACAACCATACAAAAATATACCGCTAAGCGGCCGCTAATGGCTGAGAAGTGAACTCCGCTATTTATGGTCTGATTTCTTTCATTTTTGGTGTATGTGAAGAAGTATCTTTCCATCATACATTGCCCAAGTTTGAATAAGAAAACCCAACAAACAACTGAGAAAATAATAATAATAATAATAATAATAATAATAATAATATCTTTATTTACTACACGTACATGTACAAGGTATACAGGCCTAGCTGACATCAGTGACATACTACTGTATAGAAAGGCACTTGTTATGCTCAGTATTTCAAGAAAATTAGGTCAGTGTCCCAGGATAACACCCACACTAGTCGACTAACACCCAGGTACCCCATTTACTGATGGGTAAACATAGACAACAGGTGCAAAGAAACATGCCTAATGTTTCTACCCTGGCAGGGAATCGAATATTTACCAAAAATCATATATGGCTAACCCAAGCCAGGTACTAAAAATAAGCCACGTTGACTTTTTGGGGTTATCCTAGGTTCTCTACACATATGCTGCTATGTGTAATAATCTATAGAGAGAAAATAACTTTTTTGTTTCATGTTTATGGTGGAGTACAAGTGTATATCATAGTTAGCCCTGTGCTATACTCCATTTTCTCTAACATAAGCCACCAAGACAAGGATAGGAGAATGGTATTTGTTTACCATATCTTTTTCATAACTCTGTCGAACTGCTTGGTGTTATGCCAAATATTATTCATTCTGGAGTACTTAACATGTTTTATGTTATTTATATTGTTTCTTATGTCATATTAGATCAATTGTGATAGGCAAATAAGCTGTAGTGTTGATATTAGCGTAATAATAAAGCATATTCTTCTGCATCACGAGACTGAGCTCATGGCAACCGACAGTGGCTTCAAAGCCACCTTATCTTTAATGGATAATGTACTGTGTAGGTCCTTTACATAATGAGAAGCATTTCTTTTATTCATTGGAACCATGGCTAGGGCTAAAAGTAAGCAGGTTAAAACAATAAATGGAGAAAAAGAAATTGGAATGACTTGCGCAGCAAGTAGCACCACCAAACAGTACCAGCAGGTTGGTGTGGCGATCCTGGAAATTTGAAATTATGCTAGCCAAAATTAGTGCCGAATAACTGAAGGAACCGAATAACTGATTGCCGGATTTGTGATGGCGGACCTGTAATGATAACAATAATCACCGAGTCTCATATAAATGTCGTATATTACGTTAATATACACATTTTCATTAATCCATCTATGACATTTTTTCAAAATTATATAATAAACATGATGCATAACATATAAATATGATAAATACACCCCACAGTAGAATAAATAAACATAAATATGAGATGTGGTAGCAGACAACTTGCACAAGTGACGCCATATTAGAAATAATAATAATAATAATAATAATAATCACCGAGTCTCATTAAATGTCGTATATTACGTTAATATACACATTTTCATTAATCCATCCACGATATTTTTTTCAAAATTATATAACAAACATGATACATAACATATAAAGACGATAAATACACCCCACAATAGAATAAATAAACATAAATATGAGATGTGGTAGCCAGGTAACTTGTACAAGTGACGAGAAGAATAACATTTTCTCTCATCTAACATAAGAGAAAATGTGTTACTGGGGGTAACTGTAGAAAATTATTCCTTTCATATGTAAATTTATTCAGGTATACACAAATACAGTTACATAGATTATCATACATAACAGCATATGTGTAGAGAACCCAGGATAACCCAAAAAAGTCAGAGTGACTTATTTCCATTGCCTTCACTCAGAGTGTCATTTCTTCTCAAAATGATGTTAATGAGAATGGGAGTGTTCTTCTTTATTTATTCTACCGTATCAATGTAGACAACTTGTACACAATGTAACTTGTACACAAACCAGACGTGTACACTTTGTTTGTTTACAAAACTTACATTCGCCTGGTTTGTTTACATAACTCGGCGCCCGTCCTCTCTCATGCACTCATTCTTTCTCTCTCTCATTTATTCATTTTATCTCAATTACTTACTCCTGACCCTACATTAAGACTACAAATATTTTAAGGTAAGTAATGAGTGAACTGTATATATATTTTATCGCTCTGGGATGCTTAACCCTTTGAGGGTTTCGGACGTACTAGTACGGCTTATGACCCAGGGATTTTGACGTATGTACTAGTATGCCTAAATTCTAGCGCCCTCAAATCTAGTGGGAGAAAGCTGGTAGGCCTTCATATGAAAGAATGGGTCTATGTGGTCAGTGTGCATGACCATTTTTTTGGAATAAAACAGCGACTTTGCACTGTATTTTCGTATGGTATTTATTGTTGTATTCTAGTTTTCTTGGTCTTATTTTATAGACTGGAAGACATATTACAGAAATTGAGATGATTTTGACTGGTTTTACAATGAAAGGTACCTTGAAATTGAGCTCAAAGTAGCAGAAATGTTCAATTTTTACCAAATTTCAAAATTAAACAAATCGTGCCAAGCGTGCAATACACGTCAACTGGTGAGTCTAATAGTCTTTCACAAGTGCACCAATAATATTTATACCATTTTTTACACTAATGCAGTAGTCTGCAAAACAGTAAATCTTATATTTTTTGTGAGAATAAAAATTCAAAGTGGAAAGCAAAAGAATATAAGAGGGGCCTTGAGACGTGACTAATGACTAGAGGAAATGTCATTTTAGTGCCAGGAATGTCTTTCTTGTTTATTCTGGACCCTATTCGGAAATTGGCATCTTTTGAAATTTGTGTGAAATTGGCAAAATTGCTAAATTCTGACCACTGTACTGGATAGTTGAATTTCATAAATGGGTGGTTTCTTGCACCCATTCAATAGAAAATGGAGTTCTAGCGAAATATTCATGATTTTTGTCGACTAGTACAGTGGAATTGGCCGAAAATGGGGCTCAAAGTGGGCAAAATCGCCGATGAGTAAACATCGCCGAGACCGCTAACTTTGCTAGAGCATAATTCTGTAAGTTTTTCCATCAAATTTCAAACTTTTGGTGGTCGTTATGATCGGGAAAAGATTCTCTATCTTTTCATAAGAGAAAATAATTTTTTTTTTTAAATTTGGCTGACCCTGAGAACGAGTTTCGGAGAGGGCCTGTCGACCCTCAAAGGGTTAAATATCATAGATTAGTATGTGTGGGTGGGTTGGCCTGGTATGGTAGCCCGGCTGACTACTATACATATCACACTTGATTTTTTACAATACAGTGGTCCCTCAATAATCGTCCGGTCTGAAAGTTGTCCATTTCAGAAATAGTCCTGTTTTTTCGTCAAAATATTGGCTCGGAAATGGTCCGGTAACTCGCTAATAGTCCTTCGTCCCGGACGCGTACTCACGCTCTGAGCCACCTCGAGCCGCCTCGGCCTTTCCTTCCCAGCCAGTGTGCCATTGTTTACCAGTGAGCGACAGTCCCCTCACGTGCTCCAGCGTAATATTTCATAATATTCCATTTATTTTAGTGCTTGCAAGTTACAGTGGACCCCCGCATACCGTACGCATTGCATACCGTACAATCCGCATACCGCTCGCTTTTATCGCAAAAATTTTGCCTCGCATATCGCCCAAAAACCCGCTCACCGTTCTTCGTCCGAGACACGTCCAATGTGCGCCCTCAGCCAGCCTCACATGTTCTGCCGGTGGCATTGTTTACCAGCCAGCCTCCGCGGTAACATCCAAGCATACAATCGGAAATTTCGTATTATTACAGTGTTTTCGGTGCTTTATCTGCAAAATAAGTGACCATGGGCCCCAAGAAAGCTTCTAGTGCCAACCCTACAGCAATAAGGGTGAGAATTCCAATAGAGATGAAGAAAGAGATCATTGATAAGTATGAAAGTGGAGTGCGTGTCGCCGGGCCTGGTCAGGTTGTACAAGAAACCCAAATCAACCATCGCTACTATTGTGGCAACAGAAAGGCAATCAAGGAAGCTGTTCTTGCCAAAGGTTTAACTGTGTTTTCGAAACAGAGATCGCAAGTGATGGAAGATGTTGAGAGACTCTTATTGGTGTGGATAAATGAAAAACAGCTAGCAGGAGATAGCGTCTCTCAAGCGATCATAAGCGAAAAGGCTAGGAAGTTGCATGAGGATTTAATAAAAAAATGCCTGCAACTATGATGATGTGAGTGAATTT
>NW_026466001.1:0-13047 GCF_026875155.1 Cherax quadricarinatus
AACACTCAGATGTGACCCCACACCAGTACTAACACTCAGCATGACCCACACCATCCACTAAACACCCAATATGTGCCCCCACACCAGTCCACTAACACCCAATATGTGACCCACACCAGTCCACTGACTCCCAGGATGTGACACACACCAGTCCACTAACATCCAGGATGTGACCCACACTAGTCTACTAACACCCAAGATGTGACCCACACCAGTCCACTAACACCCAGGATGTGACCCACACCAGTCCACTAACACCCAGGATGTGACCCACACCAGTCCACTAACACCCAGGATGTGACCCACACCAGTCCACTAACACCCAGGATGTGACCCACACCAGTCCACTAACACCCAGGACATGACCCACACCAGTCCACTAACACCCAGGATGTGACCCACACCAGTCCACTAACACCCTGATACATATTATATTGATTGGTGAACATGGACAACAGGTGTAAGGAAACACGCCTAATGTTTCTACCCGCTCCGGGAAACGAACCCGGACCCTCGCCGTGGGACACGAGAGCTTTAGCCACGGTTCCTGATTGGCTGGGAGACTAAGTATAAGCTCCTTCCACTCTCATATGATGCCAAATCGTCAATTATTCTATTAGAAGACGTAAGTAATCCCTCTTATGTTGTGAGTCAACTCGGTCCGAAATGTCGTCGTTAGTTCCTGTCTTCTTTGTGCGGGTTATTTGTGTGTTGTTCCAGTCCCGGTATTGTGACTTTTTGGTATTTATAAGTGAATAATTAGTTCCAATAATAAATACTCTATTTCGTCATTTGAATTGCATTCGAGTTTTTATTCTTCTTGTTGATTCGCCGGTATTCTCCGGCCCGGGCCTTTTCCAAGTGGTGGCCCGGCCTTTTCCAAGTGGTGGCCCGGCCTTGGCTCCCTGTCCAGGGAGTATCTGAGACCTAAGTCTGCCATGGGAGGAGGCACAAGTACCTCCTCATCTTTGGGACCAACTGTCCCCAGGCCTAGCCACATTCCCTGCCCTCACAGGGCTTGTAAGGAGAAGCTAGACCTCTCTGGTCTGCCATCCCCGGCCCTATTCTATTCTATTCTATTTGATTCGCCGGTATGGTATCCCGGCCCGGGTCTCTTCCATTTTGGTGACCCGGCATTGGCTCCCCGGGTAGGGAAGTGACGTTTATCATTACTTGCACCTGCGTGGCAGGTCTTCAGCAGGAAGGGGGGGGCACCTCACCGGCCCTATGGCCAGATGACGTACCAAACGTTAGTGTGCACTAACAGTGGCTGGTGTGCAGTGCAATGGAGGCCCAAAGCAGGCCCTCGCAGCAACTTCAGCGGGGGGGCGGATGACGTGCAATGACTGGAAGTAAGGTTTCCAAGTCCCTGACAGCTAGGCACACAAGATGTGCTGCCTCATCCTCTCGGGCCTGCCCTACTGGGATCATTGGGAAGTGTCTACGGCAAAGGGGTATCATAGCTGGGCAGTCTAACAGGTAGTGCACCAAGGGCTGTCGAACCAATCGGTCACAATGGGCACAGAGCTCCTCTCGTGCCCGTTCAACAATCCGCGCAGTGGTGGGATACCCTAAGCGTAGGCGGTGGATATGCACCCTCAGTTCTCTGGACTGTGTCTGAATACTTGGAGGGGGCACCCTGTGGGTCGCCCTGACATACCAACAGAGGCTCTGTGAATCCCCAGGGTCAGGGAACGGGGCGCCAGACCGCACCGGCAGCCCGGAGCGCAATCTGGCTGAGGCTGATGGAGATCACAGCACGTGGCTGTGCCTCGAGGGTTGCAGTCCTAGCAGCCTCATCTGCGACCTGCGACCCTGGGCCATGAGAGTCTGCAGGTTACCCCGGATGGATGTGATTAAGTGTATGTTGTCCTTTGGCTCTCTGTGCATAAGTGCTTGGATCGCTGCCTTGGAATCAACGTGGATGATGGGGGGATGCTGATGGTCTGCAAGAGCATGCTGCAGAGCTTGTTGGATGGCAAAGAGTTCGGCCTGGAGGATGGTGCAATGATCTGGGAGGCGCCAACCTGCTGTCAGATTGCTGTGGAACATCCCAGCAGCTGTGCTGCCTGCCACTGGGTCTCTGGAGCCGTCGGTGTAATATGGCACCCACAATGCTAGCCGAGGCAAGGTGGTGCAGAATGTCCCGGGTGCAATGCCTCTTGCTGTCTGGTAGGATTGTCCAGTGCACCGCAAACAGCTCTGGTGCCCAAGGAGGTGGCACCGTGTAGTTCGCTGCCAGTCTGTCACAGCCTCCCACCTGAAGCAATGTCATGGGCAAGAGCTTCTGTGTGGCATCTGCTACCGACCACATCCATCGGCGGCCGGGATGCAGTGGAATGACCTGTCCATGGTGGACCCGTAAATCTCTCATCAGTTTGTCAGCCCCTGGGAGTCGGAGATAGTTTGCAATCCTCCTGGCAGCTACCAGTTGGATCCTGTCTTCAAGAGGCTGTAGCTGCACCTCAAGGTTCAGAGCCACTGCACTGGCCCACCTAGGAGCCCCCAGCATGGCCCGTACAGCTGTGTTCTGGATGACACAGAGGGATTTGATGTTTGTGGGTCTGGCGTGAGCCAGAGCAAGTGCCCCATAGTCAACGAGGGAACGTATTGCCTGGATGTAGAACAACCTCATGACCTCGAGGCTGGACCAAACCCTAGGGTTGGCCATGGCACTCAATGCCCTGACCCTCTGCAGAGCCCTCTCTTTAATGTGGCGCACATGTTTCTGGAAGGTGAGGTGCCTGTCAGTGTAGATGCCTAGGTAACTATAACTGTGAACCCACTCCAGGTTGATGCCCAGGACCCACAGACTCTGACTGGGCACCTTGGTGCGAAGGATCATGGCTTTGGATTTTGCCGCAGATATCTTGAGCCCCAAGTGATGGCAGGTGGAAGCCAGCAGATCGAGATCCTCCTGGGCATGCTGCAAAAGCCGGTACTTCCTAGGTACGACAAGTGCCAGGTCATCGGCATAGCTGAGGAGGATGGTGCCTCTGGAGAAAGGCAGGCACACCAGCTGGTGCATCAGTACATTGAACAGGGTGGGACTAAGATTGGAAAACAGTGTGTGTTGTGTTCGCAAATCTTTGTTAGTTTACGCACAGATTAGCGTTGTTCCTGGTGATCCTTGGACTGTGTTCAGTGCTTCAGAGCAGTGAGCCACGAGAGGGTGGCTACGGGCCCCGACTGGGGCTCTGAGCCTCACAGCTCTGCACCCAGTGTGGGCGGCTGTGAGGTCACAGGCAGCAGCTCTGCTGCTGGCTCTGTCCCCACACCTACAGTCACCATGACAGACCCAGGAGAGGGGCCCAAAAACGTTCCTTGGAATGGGGGGACGAGTTGGAGGACGACGTGGGGCAGGTGGGAGCCCCCACCAAGAAGGCCAAGGATGCAGTGGAGACTACTGTATCTACAAATCTGCCACTAGGTCCGTCGGCAGCCCCTACCCAAGAAGACTTGCACCCCCAGATGGCCATAGGGGTTGTGGAAGGAAGCCAGGAGGATGTAGCTCCTCAACTGGCAAGGATGGAGCCATCCCAGGTCCCTACACCAGTTGCATCGGCCTCCACAGTGGACGGGGACTGGCTGACTCCATGTGGAAGGAGGAATTCCCGCTCAGCTCGGGCACAAGCAACCAGGGCCTTCAACAAATTCAAGGTTCCCAACTACGGGTTTGTAAGGTATCTGGAAGGTCTACCCCACCTCAAGTTCTGCTGCGAGTTCACTCTCAGGAACGAGGTTCTGGTCATTCCTCGGGACGAAGACTCTTACGAGGAGTTGAACTGGTGCTTCGGAGGTGTACAAGGGGGTGCTTTTACACGTCCCTGTGCCCCTCCCACTTGATCCCAATATTGTCAAGGCAGAGCGACTCACTGCAACGGTGAACAAGGTGCCCACCCACCAAGTGCTGATCCACCACATAGGTCCACTTCCCACGCACCTGGACCTTGGGGTCTGGGGAAGATTCAAGACCCGACCATACATGTCAAGCCCAGTACAATGCTTCAACTGTCAGGGGTTCAATCATATTGCAGCCACCTGCCAGCGAGAGAAGAAGTGTGGTGTGTGCAGCAAGGCACACGACTCGAAGGACTGCATTGCAATCCTCAAACAGCCAACTGGCGAAGCCCTTCAGCCAGAGCCCAAGTGTGCCAACTGCTCAAAGAGGCACCATGCCTGGAACCGGAGCTGTCCTGTGATGGTGCAGCACTGGCAGCAGGTTCGTCATCAGAACGACCCGACAGCCCCGACGCCACCAGTCTTGGAACTGCCCAGCAAACAGTCAGCATGGGCTCAAATCAGGGTTCCCCGGATACCGCAGGAGGCATACCAGCGAGTTCCCAGCACTGGGCTCCCAGCGGTGGCATCAGGGGGCAGGCACTGGTTTGCAGCAGCGCGGTCAACTGCGGGGTCAGATGGCAAGGTGGCCAAGAAGACAGAATCATTGGGAAAAACAGCCACAGGCCAGGCACACTGCCCAGCAGGTCCCAGCTGGGCCCCAAACATTCCTTGCCATACCGCCAGCAGGCCTTTCCCAAGGGCGGGCCCCCTACTGTGAGCGGCCAGAGTCAGGCAGAGGTTCCCCCCCGGGGGACTTGGAACCCAGGGCCCCACTCAGGCCGGGCCCAGGGTGCACCCAGCTTATGCTGCTGCAGTGTCGACAGCCACCCAGACATACCCAGTGACCCAGCCCCAAACTCACGGGGCGTCCAGCTCAATGCCTGCAGAGGGTAATGGTCGAATCCTTTTCCGGATCGACTGAAGAAAACCATCGGGGTCATCTCAGCGCTCCTCTGTCCGCCTTCTGCCGTCGGCAGAGGACAGGGGTGCCTGCAGGTAGCTCCTGTCATGGAGGCTGGGCGTGGTCCCTACTGGACAGGAAAGACTCAATGGGAAATTCAAGCCATCATCCAGGAGTCCTTCCAGTCTGGATGGAGGAGGCGCCGGGTCGCCCAAAAAACAGACGACGAGTCCAAAGCAGAGATGGAATCAGTGAACCACCTCTGCGGCCCTTGAAGATCGTCCAGTGGAACATTTGTGGGCTGCAGCGGAAAATTCACTTAGTGATTGAAGCTGCAGTTTTAGGATGAGATTGATGTCTTCAAAGTTTCAGGAGACACTACCAATTGTCACAAACAAATGCAGCCACGTATTCCGGGATTCTCTGGGCCCACCTTCAGCGCCGGAAGGGACTGGCAGGGGCACGGCGATCTATGTCAAGACCACTATCCCTCATTCAATCTCCACTGACCCCATCGACTGTGGGGAGGGCATAAAGGTTCAGGCTGTCACCCTACACTTGGCGGATGGACCCCTGTGGTTTACAATATTTACAGAAGCCTCTCGGGACACCCTTGACATTCAGAGGTGGCAGCACTCGCCCCCCGGGAGGGTCTTGTTGTGGCTGGGGATGTCAGTGCCCACCACCCAATACTTTTTTTCTGTCTCCCTACCAACGCAGCTGGGAGGCACCTTGCGGCTGTGCTGGAGGAGGGCCCTGAGAGCCCCCTCCTCAATAATGGTGAGCCAACCCATCACTATGGTGGCCGCTTGGATGTCACACTCATCTCTAGGCGGTTGCTCTCGAGCGCGAGATGGGAGGTCCACCCCTGTCTCACCAGTGATCACTTTGCAGTGGTCACCAAAACTGATGGTCCAGCGGTGCCCCCTCCCCCCACCCACCCCTAGATGGAATCTAAAAAAGGCCGACTGGCAGTGCTTCCAGGAGGTCATTGAGCGCTGGTGGGCAGAGTCTCCTCTTCCAGAAGACCCAGATGAGGCAGCTCAAAGCTTGCAGGTGGCCTTCACATGTGCAGCTGAGGCAGCAATACTTAAGATTACAGGCAGAGGGTCATATAAACATGACTGGTGGTTTTACAATGAGGACATCAGGGAACAGAACCACCGCATCAATGTCGTACGCAAGATCCACAGGTGTAATCCCATGGTTGAGTCCATGCGTCTGCTCAGGGAAGTGGTGCAGGATGCATGCCATGTCTAACACAGGGTCCGGCAGGCAAAATGGTTCGAGTGGTGTGCCTCCTTCAGCTACTCCTCCACCTTATCTGAGATTTGGACCAAGTTACGTCTGGCCACTGGGCAGCATCGCAGTGTGGCTCGGTTCCACCCAGACCCCGCAACGGAGGCAGAACGTCTGGTGGACCTATTCACCTCCAGAGCGGCCATGGCTCAACTGCCTCAGGATCTCCAGGACCTCCAAGCCACCCTCCTTCCTAGAAGGGTGATGGTGATCCAAGCGGCATGCCATGCTAAGGACGTCACGGATGAAGACTTCACCGACCAAGAGCTCCAGGCAGCCTTCACATCTCATCGAGACACTGCACTGGGGCATGATGGTAACACCTATGGCATGATCACTCGGTCTGGCCATTCTGGACATTCAGCTGTCCTGGGGGTCGTCAACCAGACTTGGCGAGCTGGAACTCCCTGTCGTATGGAAGGAGGCTGACATCATACCGATTCCTACGCCTGGGGATCCTGGCAGTGTGAGACCCATCTCCCTCACCAGTTGCATCTCGAATGTGTCTGAAAGGATGGTGTTGGAGCGCCTGAGGTGGAAGCTTGGCCCTCCTCATAAACACCTCTATGGTTTCACCAGAAGAGTGGGCACTTTCGAAAGCCTTACCACTCTACTGACCGGCATTGGGTCGGACGCCCAAGCCCACATTGTTGTCTTTCTTGACCTCGAGAAAGCTTTTGAGCTAGCCAGTGCACCTGCCATCCTCTCACTCTTCTCTCAAGACCCTGGACAACGGCACTCCATAGGGTGGGGTGCTTAGTCCCACCCTGTTCAATGTACTGATGCACCAGCTGGTGTGCCTGCCTTTCTCCAGAGGCACCATCCTCCTCAGCTATGCCGATGACCTGGCACTTGTCGTACCTAGGAAGTGCCGGCTTTTGCAGCGTGCCCAGGAGGATCTCGATCTGCTGGCTTCCACCTGCCATCACTTGGGGCTCAAGATATCTGCGGCAAAATCCAAAGCCATGATAATTCGCACCAAGGTGCCCAGTCAGAGGCTGTGGGTCCTGGGCATCAACCTGGAGTGGGTTCACAGTTATAGGTACCTTGGCATCTACATTGACAGGCACCTCACCTTCCAGAAACATGTGCGCCACATTAAAGAGAGGGCTCTGCAGAGGGTCAGGGCATTGAGTACCATGGCCAACCCTAGAGTTTGGGCCAGCCTCGAGGTCATGAGGTTGTTCTACATCCAGGCAATACGTTCCCTCGTTGACTATGGGGCACTTGCTCTGGTTCACGCCAGACCCACAAACATCAAATCCCTCTGTGTCATCCAGAACACAGCTGTACGGGCCTTGCCAGGGGCTCCTAGGTGGGCCAATGCAGGGGCTCTGAACCTTGAGGTGCAGCTACAGCCTCTTGAAGACAGGATCCAACTGGTAGCTGCCAGGAGGATTGCAAAGTATCTCCGATTCCCAGGGGCTGACAAACTGATGAGAGATTTACGGGTCCACCATGGACAGGTCATTCCACTGCATCCCGGCCGCCGATGGATGTGGTCGGTAGCAGATGCCACACAGAAGCTCTTGCCCATGACATTGCTCAAGGCGGGAGGCTGTGACAGACTGGCAGGGAACTACACGGTGCCACCCCCTTGGGCACCAGAGCTGGTTGCGGTGCGCTGGACAACCCTACCAGACAACAAGAGGCATTGCACCTGGGACATTCTGCACCACCTTGCCTCAGCTAGCATTGTGGGTGCGGAAGGCCCAGGGTGTGTGCCATATTACACTGATGGCTCCAGAGACCCAGTGGCAGGCCGCACAGCTGCTGGGATGTTCCACAGCAATCTGACAGCAGGTTGGCGCCTCCCAGACCATTGCACCATCCTCCAGGCCGAACTCTTTGCCATCCAACAAGCTCTGCAGCATGCTCTTGCAGACCATCAGCATCCTCCCATCATCCACGTTGATTCCAAGGCAGCGATCCAAGCACTTATGCACAGAGAGCCAAATGACAACATACACTTAATCACATCCATCCGGGGTGACCTGCAGACTCTCATGGCCCAGGGTCGCAGGGCTACCATCAACTGGATCCCGAGCCATGTGGGTATCCCTGGCAATGATGCTGCAGATGAGGCTGCTAGGACTGCAACCCTCGAGGCACAGCCACGTGCTGCGATCTCCATCAGCCTCAGCCAGATTGTGCTGTGGGCTGCCGGTGCTGCCAGGCGCCCATTCCCTGACCCTGGTGATTCACAGAGCCTCTGTTGGTATGTCAGGGCGACCCACAGGGTGCCCCCTCCAAGTATTCGGACACAGTCCAGGGAACTGAGGGTGCATATCCACCACCTACGCTTAGGGTATCCCACCACTGCACGGACTGTTGAATGGGCACGGGCACGAGAGGAGCTCTGTGCCCATTGTGACCGAATGGTTCGACAGCCCTTGGTGCACTACCTGTTAGACTGCCTGGCTACGATGCCCCTTCGCCATAGACACTTCCCAATGACCCCAGTAGGGCAGGCCCGAGAGGATGAGGCAGCACATCTTGTGTGCCTAGCTGTCAGGGACTTGGAAACCTTACTTCCAGTCCTTGCACGCCATCCGCCCCCCCCCCCCCCGCTGAAGTTGCTGCGAGGGCCTGCTTTGGGCCTCCATTGCACTGCACACCAGCCACTGTTAGTGCACACTAACGTTTGGTACGTCATCTGGCCATAGGGCCGGTGAGGTGCCCCCCCGCCTTCCTGCTGAAGACCTGCCACACAGGTGCAAGTAATGATAAACGTCACTTCCCTACCCGGGGAGCCAATGCCGGGTCACCAAAATGGAAGAGACCAGGGCCGGGATACAATACCGGCGAATCAAAAAGAATAGAATAAAATAGATCGATACCATGCCTAACCCTTCTAGGGTAGGGTAGGTGCCTGAGCCCGAGCCTTTAGCTCGTAAGACTTTCATTCCCATTTGCCCCCTTGTGGCGGGGATGGCAGACCAGAGAGGCCTAGCTTGTGGCTAGGCCTGAGGACAGTTGGTCCCAAAGATGAGGAGGTACTTGTGCCTCCTCCCATGGGAGACTTAGGTCTCAGACACTCCCTAAAGAGGGAGCCAAGGCCGGGCCACCACTTGGAAAAGGCCCGGGCCGGGAGAATACCGGTGAATCTTTAATAAATAAATAAAATAATAATACAAAGAAATAGTCACAGGGTCGTGAACAAGCATATATACACATTCTTGATTTAAAACCTCACTTATATATAAATTTTACATATAACGTGACATCTGACAAAAGCTCAATACACTAGAAAAGAAAATATACAAAGAAATTATATCAATTAAATCCCATCCTTCGCATTAATCAATAACCAAAACCTAACATCATAATCTTACTAGAACATCTACATACTTATCTCTAACAACATACACACACACGCAAAATGTTTCACAAACTCACATTAATCAGATACACTGTATGCACAAAGCAAAACAGTATATAAGTATATCTCAACATGCAACAACCCAGCACGTAACATACATACAAACTAAAACACACTTCCTGTCGCAAAGAACTTATTACTCGAGAATCATGTCATACAAGACTGATACACATCAAAATTATACATAAAAAAATCTACTATATAATACCTACATTCTGAAAAGTGTTATATCGATCATAACGAGACCTTGAGCTCTACATCCACACTTGGCAAGATAACCACAAGGTGGATGCAATAATGTCTCAGTGAAAACAGGAAAACATTCCAAACCCACATTCACAACACTCTCACGAACCCCCCCCCCCTAGGAGGGGAGCCCGTTGTGACCCCCTGACTCCCTCCAACCTATGAAAACCCCTTCACTCACTCATTATCAATCACAGATTTACGAGAATCCCTAACGTTAGCATTCTATACCCCTCTGAGAAAGCCTGATCCCACCTCCTCCCGGTGGTCTGGTGGCTAAAGCTCCCGCTTCACACACGGAGGGCCCGGGTTCGATTCCCGGCGGGTGGAAACATTCGACACGTTTCCTTACACCTGTTGTCCTGTTCACCTAGCAGCAAATAGGTACCTGGGTGTTAGTCGACTGGTGTGGGTGGCATCCTGGGGGACAAGATTAAGGACCCCAATGGAAATAAGTTAGACAGTCCTCGATGACGCACTGACTTTCTTGGGTTATCCTGGGTGGCTAACCCCCTGGGGTTAAAAATCCGAACGAAATCTTATCTTATCTCTTATCTTACAAATCTCTGTTACGACACATCGTACGATAGAACGTTACCGCAAGAACCTTTCTTCTCTCCTCACTATCCCCTCTCCCCCTCATCACACACGACATATATATATAATCTACCATGATATAATCTAAAGCTCTTATGACACCCTCGTCTAACCCACCCATATCTAGACTTAAGGCGGATTTATCAACTGTGATTCATTCAAATTAGATTTATTATTATGTTCTTATCTATGTACATAGCAGTCTTCAGTCATATTATGTGAGTTGTGTTTAGGTGCAGTTGTCACATTATTATTATAATCAAGGGGGAAGCGCTAAACCCGGAGGATTATACAGCGCCTGGGGGGGGGGATGTGGAAGGCATTCAGGCTTAATTCGGGGAACTGGAGCACAGATCCAATTCCCTAAATCAAGAGCCCCTCACCAACATCAAGGAACCTTCCTTGAGGGTGCAGTTTTACAATAATTTGTTTAGTTTGATGTGTTAGTGACGTATGTGGAAGTTCTGTGGTGTAGCTGCTACCTGGCCGGGGTTTATACTTTATACCTTTGTGTTCTGTGATGGCTGTGTTCTGTGATGGCTGTGTTCTGTGATGGCTGTGTTCTGTGATGGCTGTGTTCTGTGATGGCTGTGTTCTGTGATGGCTGTGTTCTGTGATGGCTGTGTTCTGTGATGGCTGTGTTCTGTGATGGCTGTGTTCTGTGATGGCTGTGTTCTGTGATGGCTGTCGTAATATAAAGTTTTTATTTATATACTGTGTTGAATTAATAGGGTTTATATGCTAAGATAATTGTACATAAGTTGCCTTTGGTAGTTGTTGACATTGTTGATAAGTTAGACACATGTGCAACTCTTGGGTATCTTTATTGAGGAAACGTTTCGCCACACAGTGGCTTCATCAGTCCATACAAAGGAGAATCTTGAAGAACAGGAGGAGAATGAGGTAATCAGTCCCTCAACCTTGAGTCGATGTGGTCAGTCCATCAATCTTGAGTAGAATACGGCATATCAGCGGAGAAGGAGGTTATAAACCGTATGGCAGGAGAGGTGCAGCAGTCATAGGTGGTGTCACATTTGTTCAATGTGGAAGTAGGTCGTGCCCAAGGGTTAGGCAAGCGAAGAATTCCCAAGGATTAAGATCCCAAGAAGTTGCAGTGTCTGCAGCGTCGACTCAAGGTTGAGGGACTGATTACCTCATTCTCCTCCTGTTCTTCAAGATTCTCCTTTGTATGGACTGATGAAGCCACTGTGTGGCGAAACGTTTCCTCAATAAAGATACCCAAGAGTTGCACATGTGTCTAATTTATCAACATGTCGGTTCTCTGAACCATCCATCTACAAACATTCATTGTTGCGACCTTCTTAGAAAATTAATCTTGTGAAGTGTATTTTATTTCACCAGGTTGAGGCGCCATTGTGTTTAAGTCAAGACATGTATCCCACTGTTAATATTGTTATTAATATTTTTGTGTCTATGGTGTTACTGCATCACTCTTGATAGTGTAATTATTATGTATCCTTTAATGTTAAGTTAAGATGCAATCAGATTGGTGATGGTTATATTTTGCGGGAGGAGGGGAGGGGGTGAAATTGTGACAAAAGTTTAAGCCTTCACAGGAAAGTTTAAGCCTTCACAGGAAAGTTTAGGCCTTCACAGGAAAGTTTAAGCCTTCACAGGAAAGTTTAGGCCTTCACAGGAAAGTTTAGGCCTTCACAGGAAAGTTTAAGCCTTCACAGAAAAGTTTAGGCCTTCACAGGAAAGTTTTAGCCTTCACAGGAAAGTTTAGGCCTTCACAGGTATATAACTCTGGTATAACTGGGTGTATATGGTGTGTGGTGACAGGGTGTCACAACACTGTTGTCTGGTGTAGTCATTTTTTGAAAGGGTGAATTGGGGGTTTGTGATTTAACTCATTTTATGTACCTTTTAATATAATTTCCACCTTGTATTGTAATGTTTTAAATAAAATATAAAAAAAAATTAATCTATAAAAAATCTTTTTTCCTTTTTTTTGAGAAAAATTTCTGGATATTACTAAAGACATTTCAATACGTAATGCATATAAAAAACGAAAATATTACTTTGTTTCAATATGTGTAAGTACCAAATACTGAAAGACATCTGAATATTTATTTTTTGGAATTAACTATTCCGTTATTATATGTTAAATTAATAAAAATAATTCAGATTGGAATTGCGTCCTAGCATACATGAGGGGGATTACCAATAGACCTTTGAATGTCTTCAAGACTCATGACTGTCTTCAAGACTCCCTGGTTGTCTTCAAGACTCCCTAGTTGTCTTTAAGACTCCTGGTTGTCTTCAAGACCCTGGTTGTCTTCAAGCTCCTGGGTTTTCTTCAAGACTCCCCGGTTGTCTTTTTAAAACTCCCGGTTTTTCTTTAAGACTCCGGTTGTTTCAAGACTCCGGTTGTCTTCAAGATCCTGGTTTCTTTAAGACTCCCGGTTGTCTTCAAGATCTTGGTTGTCTTCAAGACCCTGGTTGTCTTCAAGACTCCTGGTTTTCTTCAAGGGCTCCTGGTTTTTTCAAGACTCCTGGTTGTCTTTTAAAGACTCCCGGTTGTCTTCAAGACTCCCCGGTTGTCTTCAGACTCCTGGTTGTTTCAAGACCCCGGTTTTCTTCAAGACTCCCGACTGTCTTCAAAACTCCTGGTTGTCTTCAAGACTCCTGGTTTCTTTAAGACTCCTGGTTGTCTTCAAGACTCCCGGTTGTCTTCAAGATCCCCGGTTGTCTTAAGATCCTGGGTTTCTTAAAAAACCCCTGGTTGTCTTCAAGACTCCGACTGTCTTCAAAACTC